>PVKC010012936.1:0-23266 GCA_004027635.1 Crocidura indochinensis
AAGATAATTAACACTTTATTTCAGATAAGTTCTAGGAAAATCCATCATAAAAATTATTTCCAAATAAGAACAATGGCCAGAGTTGTTTGCAACATTTTTGTACTTATGTAATCTTCTAAAGATAATTTAAGGGGATGAATTTGTAATAAAAATTGATTTCATTGCTTATTTTAATATATTTGAACTAATTAGACTAATATATTTCATTTGAATTTAAATGCAAGGTAAAATCAATGAAGTAAATTGTAATTTTAAAATGCTCTTTGGGCATATTTGAAAATGAGATAACTCTCTTCCTTAATCTCAAGGGAGAGGAAGCTAGTTAGTAAAGTTTGGAACCCATCAGAATTAAAAATGCAGTTTACTAATGCATATACAAAAACACTGAATTACTTATAAAGTAAAACTTTTATTTTAAATCACATCTTACTTAATAAATGGAAGTAGCCTATTTCCAAGGGTACCAGTAACTATTTCATTGTGATATGCTATTATCACACATACAAAAGTGACAAATTAATGTTCAAAAAATAGTGGGCACCAACATACTTAATCATTATTGTTAATAAATTCAAGGAGCATTTATCTACAACTAACATTGATTTTATGTTCGTAGGTGTTTCTTTTTGTTCTATTATTTCTACATACTATGTTTTCCATTGCTAAGATTTTTTTTTTTTTATTTTCCATTGTTCATTTTTCTTTCTTTTTTTTATTTGTTTGTTGTGGACGATTTGTTTTGATTTTGGTTTTGAGCCACACCCGGTAATGCTCAGGGTTTACTCCTGGCTATGCACTCAGGAATCCTCCTGGCTTGGGGGACCATATGGGATGCCGGGGATCGAACCGAGGTCCATTTTGATTCAGCTGCGTGCGAGGCAATCATCCTACAGCTGCGCTACAGCTCTGTCCCCTTATTTTCCATTTTTCTTTGTATCTTTTATCACTACTGTTCACTTCTATTCACTTTTTTCTCTGACCTGCCTCTTTGCTTACTTAAGGAACTACTTATTTTTTTTTTTTTTTTAGATATTCTTATCTGCACTCCAGTGGTTTTCATTTCCTTTGCTCTGAAATTCTTTACTGGTCATAATATAAAATAAGCATATTATTATACATGGCAATCATTGGATTTAGTTATAACTTCATGTTGTTTAAATAATACATTTATGACTAGAGAGAAAATGTAGTGAGTAGGGTATTACATTGCAAGCAGTCAACCTGGATTTTATCTCTGGCATTGCATATAGTCCCCAAAGTACCAACTAGAGTGATTACTGAACACAGAGTCAGGATTTAACCCTAGAAAAACTGTTAGCAGCTCAAAACCAAACTAAATTATCAGTCAAAAAGATTTATTTTCTTTCTAAATAGTGAAATTATGTAAATATGTACAAATTAGTATGCCATTTTTCTTTTTTATTCGTATTAATCAGGGATTTCAGAGTACTCAATTTTCCGATCCTTCTTGTTTTTGTGTAAGAGTAGAATTAAAAAGTCGTAAATAGGGGCCGGGCGGTGGCGCTGGAGATAAGGTGCCTGCGCTAACCTAGGACGGACCACGGTTAGATCCCCCGGTTCCCCATATGGTCCCCCGTGCCTGCCAGGAGCGACTTCTGAGCGAATAACCAGGAGTAACCCCTGAGCGTCACCGGGTGTGCCCCCCCCAAAAAAAGTCGTAAATATATTTTTATTTTCTTCATTACAAACTTTTGCCCAAGGTTCTACTGCTTAACCAAAAATTCAAGACTGACTATGGCACTATGCTAGATAGCCCAGAAAAATTGCCTCGGGCTGGATGATCAGTGGACTTTCAAGTAAAGCAAGGAACATAAACATATTGTAGTTATATTTGTTCCCTCTCTCAAGGACTATGTTTTGCTCTAATTTCATGTTTGATTCCAACTCTCAGACCACACAAGAATCCCACAGGAAAACTCAAAATACTTAATGAATTAACAACTAAAGAGCAGCTTTCCCTAATATACATTAACAGCAGAAGGGGGTGGGGGGTAGGGAGATTTTTGCAGGAATAAAATTGATTTGTTTCCAGCACTATGAACACAGAGTGCTCAAAGGAATAAACTGAGCACTTACTTCTGGGTGTAATAAAAAAACAACATTTTTATGCTATTAGTTATAAATTTTCAAACTGAATTCAAAATAATTGACCATGTACATGTTAATGTTTTTATTCTGTGCTAGAATTGGTGTTTTGTGCAGTCTTTTAATAGATATTCTAGAGACAACTGCTTATAGGTCATTTCTCCCGTGTTATGTGAAAAGATGAATAATATATCAAAAATAAGCAAAGAATATTAAAGAAAACTGATATAAAAACAATGTTGGAGTTCAGTAAATTGGTCATTATGGCAAATAATAGCATAACTTGCCACAATTGAACGGTTTCCCTTGGCCTTTACCCCCAACCCTTTGGACTTCTATTTTATATTAATTGCTTTATTTAAGCATCATAATTACAAAATTGAATAATTGGTTGAATTTCAATTATACAATGGATAGCATACATCAGTGTACCTTTCCTATTCTCAATGTCCCTGACTTCCTCCCATTCCTGACCCATCCTACCAGTCCTGTTTCTAAGTCAGGCAATTTTACTTCTCTATATCTGTATTTCTCTGTTTATGTCTATTTCTCTCTATCTCTGTCAGTCTCTCTTTCTTACTTTCCCTTTTGGCACTGTGGTTTGCTATTATCAATGGAAGGGTGCTTCATTTTTATCACTGTCTTCTCTATTAGCACCAAGTTTTTTTCCAGAACAATCAGTTCCAGTTATCTTTGCCTTAGTAGACACTTATCTACTTTAACTGCACTCACCACTCTTTGTGGACAGCTTCCTACATTGGAGTAGACCTCCTGGATCTTAATTCTATTGTCTCTGAATATTGTTACCATACTAACTCTTGTTTTTTAATATATATATCAAACCAATAAGTGAGATTATTCTATGTCTACTCATTTTCCTATTGCTAATTTTACTCAGCATAATAATCACCATTTCCATCTATGTATAAGCAAATTTCATAGCTTTATTCTTCCTAATGGCTGCATAGTATTCCATGTTGTTATATATGTATATATATAACACACCACAATTTATTTTACCTCTCATCTCTTGTTGGGCACCTAAATTGTTTCCAGACTCTGTCCGCCATTATTTTTATGCTGTAAATTATATCTTCATATTCTGTGTCACCCATTGATTTGAGTAATAAGTTGACCCAGACTTTATTCCAGACAAGAGGGATAAGAGGAATATTTTCAGTTCAAAAACTAGAATTCTGAAGAGAAATAGAAACATCACAATATAACTTAATACAATTGGCCCAATCACTATGAAACATTTTCCCCAGTTCTCCTTTATCTTTCTTCTATAGCTATATAATGTTACAACTTCACAATAAAGCAAGTTCCCTTCACACTATATTATCTCCCTGACCCCCCCAACATTTTGGAACTTTTTCTATGTTTATGTTTAACATTCATTCTAAATCTTTCCTATTACAACATAAACATCACAAAGATGAAATTTTTTGGAAATTTCACTTTTAAGAAATTTCTTTTGGGTCACACCCGGCAGTGCTCAGGGGTTACTCCTGGCTCCATGCTCAGAAATTGCTCCTGGCAGGCACGGGGGACCATATGGGGCACCGGGATTCGAACCGATGACCTTTTACATGAAAGGCAAATGCCTTACCTCCATGCTATCTCCCGGGCCCCGGAAATTTCACTTTTAAAAGTGCTTACAAATCCTTAGAAAGACTGCCTTGTATAAAGTAAATATTGCCTATTTGAATAAGTTCATTTACTTATTAGACCTGTAACAGATATCACAGTAAACCATAAAGATCTTTTTCCATTCAATATATCCTTATCCAGCTGCTGAGGTTAAACATTACAGTGTTGCTCTAATTTTTGTCCTTCACTGAATATTACTGTCAGTTACACAAAACCATTCTGTCTCAATTTAAAGGTAAAACTTGGGTCAAATAACTATATGATAGAAGGATGTAAATATTTGGTCCTCTTTTTCATAGCACAAGTCTGAAAATCCAGATTGAGAACTGGAAGAAAAAAATGAATTCTTGTTTGCAAAAACATGTGAGGCTCCTTTTCCTGCCTTATTTTGAACAAATTTAATGGCACTGACTAAACAACTTTTGCTTCCAAGTCATTTTCAGGTACTCCAGAGTAAATAAAGGTATCTATAAAATATTAATTTTTGTCAAATCAAGGATGACTTCAATAAATAGTTATTTATTGAAAAAGAAGATGTTACAATTTATGCAAAAACAGTGGTACAGGATATGTAGGTATGTAGAGACACGGTTTTCTTCTAATTTCCTGATGAACTAAAATGAAGTTATAACCCGAGATTTATCATTTCAGTTTTATAGATAGAAAACTAGAAGTACCAAACTAGAATATAATTTTCTATGCTAAGGACATATATTATTATTACTATAATTATAAATCCTGTATCCTTTAAATTGTGGGCTTCTCAGACTCCCAAAACCTTGGGTTAAGCTAGACACAGAGGGGACCACTTACTCTGGCAATCCGGGGGGTGAGGGCGGGGAATATGGATGCAGAATGGGAACAGGAGTGGAGGAAGAATAAATTTGGTGATGGGAATTCCCCTGATTCAATGCTAATATGTACCTAAAATACTGCTGTGAAAGATATGTAAGCTAATTTGGTCAAAATAAAAATTAGATATAATAAAAATAAAGATATTATTAAAATTGACCATTATACACTCACTGTTATTAGTTAATTCAATAAATAAGATATTTTACTAAATTTAAATGGAAAATACTGTCTAAATTCATTAAAAGTGCATTTTACGGTATGATGGATAGCCGAAGCTTTGTGTTGTTCCTCTTTCTTTCTTTCTTTTTTTTTTTTTTTTGGTTTTTTTTTTTGGGTCACACCCGGCAGTGCTCAGGGGTTACTCCTGACTCCATGCTCAGAAATTGCTCCTGGCAGGCATGGGGGACCATATGGGGCACCGGGATTCAAACCGACGACCTTTTGCATGAAAGGCAAACGCCCTACGTCCATGCTATCTCCCGGGCCCCGTGTTGTTCCTCTTTCACTTGATTTGATCACTTGGCCCTGGTATATGCTGACAACTATGGTGCTTGGAGTTTCTATCCTTTTGGATCATTATATTTGTTCTTGGAGTATTATATGTAGATATGGTATGTATTCTAAATACCTCAGAGAAGTGCCATCATTGTGTATTTATCCTTCTGGTTTACTTCATTTAATATATTTTGTAGATCCATCCACCTTGATGCAAGATCTATGATCGTATCATTTCTAACTGCTATGTAGTATTCCAATATGTATAAATACCACATCAACATGATCCACTCATCTGTTGTTGGGCATCGAGGTTGGTTACAAATCTTGGCTATTGTGTGACTGAGTGCTGCGATAAATAGTGGAGTACACACATACTTTGGGATGAATGTCCTTCCAACTTGGGGATAGATACCAGGAGGGCAATTGCTGGGTCGTATGGCACTCTCCACACTGAAGAAACCCTGTATCTCTTAGACCAAGGGAATTCCTTATCTAATTTCCCCAATATTTACTGTGTCTGTGCCCAAAAAAAGCACAATTTTTGTATTTTTTATTTTGTTTCTATTTTGGAATAATAGTTATTGTTTGGTTGTCTTAATTGCTGTGGTACTTTTCATGTTTTTTGGTTTGATTTTTTTTATTTGATGTTGTTGCTGTTTATTTTCCCTTGTTCTGTTGTTGTTTTTGTTTTCTTGTTTGTCTGGGATTTTTGTTGTATTTTTGTTATGCTTTTCTTCCTTTTTGCCCCCTCTCTTCTCTTCAATTGATATTTATAACCTCTAGATGGACTTCTCCCGTTTTTTTGTTTGTTGGATTTTGTCCCCTCCCCTTTTTTCCCTTTCCTTCAAACAGAACCACATAACTTGAATCATCTTGCTCTGCCTCATAAATTGAGGGGTAAATACTGATGGTACCAAGACCAAATATCCATATGAACATTGAGTAAAAATAAAAAAATGATCAGACTTAAATACCAAATTCAAAGCCAAGACAACAGAATCAATACACAATCTACAACAAGCTAGACACAGAGGGGACCACTTATTCAAGCAGCCTGGGGGTAAAGGGGGGATATATGTGATGCATGCTGGGAACAGGGGTGGAGGGAGGACAACACTGGTGGTGGGAATGCCCCTGATTCAATGTCACTATGTACCTAAAATATTACTGTGAAGATTTATAATTCACTTTGGTCAAAATAAAAATTATTTTTAAAAAATGAGTGCATTTTATATTAAAAGCATAACAGGTACAAATGGATCTTTTATGAATAATAGCCTGAATTAAAATATGCCAGAAAAAATAAGTAGTATATACAAATTTTATAAAAGATTTTTTATTGTGATTTAGGGCTATCTCTCCCACCAAATATATCTCCATCAATGATAATAAATCTATGAATGCATTTTCACTTTGTGTTGTTTTCTTTATTTGGGTAACTTCTGAGACTAAGAGTGATCAGTAGAGGTGTTTCATAGTAACTGGTAGGTTAGAGAACAAAGGTAGATTGTATGGGCACAATCTTTAATGCAATGAACATATTTTGGAATTTCCTCGAAATAAGCTTTAAATAAATAACATAAACCACTGACTTATTGACATTTTAGTGTCTCACCATTCTCCTAAATGTATCCAAGGACTCCACATGTCATAATATAGTGACATCTTCCACTGAAAAATATACTTGAAGAAGTCTGTTATGCATTAAACAAGTTATAATGAGTAATCTTTATTCAAGAACTTCATTTCCATCTCTTTTCTTTTTTTTCTTTTTCTATTTTTTAGTGATTTGGACACACTTGGCAGTACTCAGAGAATATTCCTAGCTTTGCATTTTAAATTACTTTTAGTGGGCTCAGGGACCATATGGGATGCTGGGGATCTAACCAAGATCAGCTGCATGTAAAGAAAATGTCCTACCTTCTGTATTATTGCTCTGGCCTTCCATTTATTTTCTATATATGCTTTTATGTTAGTATATTTAAGATATTTTATTATGCTAATTATTAATTTTTCACATTCATTAATCAATGATACACTAATGTTTAATTTAGAATTACAAGATTCTAAATTTTGGAAATTGTCCCTTGGATTGATTATAATTCTAACCATTATGGTCATGGAGCTGATAAAAATATATTTAAACAGTTGAAGAATTATTTTTATTTATCTGACATCTAAATAAAATAAGTGGTTGTATCAGAGAGATAGTACAGTAGATAATGTGCTTGCCTTGTACATAGCTGGCCCAAGTGTGCTCACTGAAAGCTTTGTGATAACTTATGCTCCTTCAGAGCCACGAATAATCCCTGAGCACTGCTAAGTATGCCCCAAAGTAAAAATGATAAAACATATGTAAATATAAGTGGCATGTACCATCATTCCATTCCCATATATCATTAATTGCTAGAAGGAATATTTCAGTATGAATTATATTCCTCTTTTGCTTATTAACAGTTGGTTCAGCTTCCCTGGAATGCTGAATCCTAGTATTCAAGGTATTCAAGGATACTACACTTGGGTGTAACTCTTCTTTTCACTTAGCAAAAGTAGATTTTGAGAAGAAAACTAATATTATTTTCTCTCAAATGGAGGTGTTTGTCAAAAACCTTTGGCCTAGATCATTGAAATTAATGCTTATAATGTTGCCACTCTTTTGAAAAAATTTCTCTGATTACCCCCATATTCCAAAATTCATACAATGATAACATTATCAGAAAATATTTTATTTAATATAGATTGCTATGACTGCTGTGTAGAAAGAATTAAAAAGTCACAAGGATTTTGTAAACATGTATTGCTTCAGCAATCTGCTAATTTATATTTATAAAATATTTACCTTATAGTATTTACTCTTTATGGTGTAGGCATTGAATATCTCTGATTTTAATCTATAATGGGAAAAAAGAAGATTGATTGGAAAGGACATGGTGGGAAATAGAGCTAGAGGAGCATCTTTGTTCGTAGGCAGATCAATGCCACTAATGAGAGACATGAAAATTGAGCATTATGAAAATTAGTTCATTTATATCAATATCATCCTAATAAATTCTTCATGTTTTTGAAGCATAAACGTTCTCTAGATTGAGCATTGTTGATTTAATATGAATTAAGACCTTGTCTGTGAGATGAATGAGTAATAAAATGAAAATAGACATAAGCTCTACTTTTATGTTATTAAATTTATAATGAAGAATATTTCACAATGATTATAATTTTTGAATAATGAAAATTTTACGATACAAAATATTTTCAGTATTTGTGAACATAAAAGACTAATATTGAAGTTGCAGGTATGTCGCATTTAGTCAGTAATGTGAAAATTAAATAATTCATTTATTATTTTGGTTTATAGGCTTAACCTAGAGGTGCTCATGGATTACTCCTGGCTCTGTCTTCAGAAATCACTACTAGTGGGCTCAAAGGACCTTATGGTATGTCAGGATTGGAATGAGTCTGCACTGTCCAAGGCAAGTGCCCTACCCACTCTGCTATTGCCCGGCCCCAAATTTAATTTTAATTATAAAGTTTTGTTTCTTCTTTTGTACTGAATGAGATATTTTTTTAGAACTATAAACATTTTCACACATTTTTTAAAAGTTTCTGGTCTCCTAGACCATATCCTTTGTGACTATTATATAAAATAGTATAGTCTTGCTTCAAGTCCACTGAGAAAGAAAAGGGAGGCATTGACCATTGCAAAGGGGTTTTTACATTGATAGTTTCAGTTGGGCTGACGTTTGTCCTATAATAGACTATGGGATCATCACACTATATACTTAAAAATCCCAATAGTTCTAAGTTAAGTCTTTAAAAATTCTATATAATAAATATTTTTTCTGTAAATAGGTGCAGTGCATATGAAAGACATATTGGAATTGCAACTTTCTACTTTTTGAAAAATCCATTTCTTCCCCATGGCAAGATTAAAGGTTTTGCAAGATAATGTTTAAGATCTCTATATGTAAGCCAAAGGCTATGGGTGCCTGGAGCACAGATATAGACTATTATAATAGGTAAAGATATGTAGTTTTTACTGATAACTGAATGAGTATTTTTAACCACAAAACTATTTTTATCATATTATCTCTAGGCAAGCTGCTAGCCAAAATATGTGAGGTAGCAGTTCTCTTTGGATTCACAACACACTGCTCATTTTACTTCTCAAAACTGCTTGACTCTATTTCATTCCTTCAGCACAAGATAATCTTTTCTACTCTTTTTGAGTTCCTTACTCATCCCTCATTTCTCACTTGAGACCTTTATCCATTTCTTTTGTCTCTACACTAAATACTTTTGGAAGTACTACAGTAGTGATATTTGATTATTTTGCATTGTTCTATCCATGTAAGATTTGAAGAAGCTTGTTATAAAAATAGCATGTTAATACTTCAAGTTAATAGAGTTGATATGAGTCAGAATAAAATTTAGAAATTGGGTTTTCTAAGTCGACCTTATCACTCTCAGTTTATTTTCTTAGAAGGAAAGGTAACTTTTCATAGTGAAAACAACCCTAGAATCTCAGGGTATAAAGAGAATGTTCAGAAAACATAGAATGATAACAATTTAGAGCTACAACCTCTTCCTTCCCTGCCCCTCTACTTAGTAAAATTAAAATTATTGGACATCATTATTGGTTCATAAAGGTGAGCTGCATTTACTCCAGTGGCTAAAAAAAGAAAAAAAAAACTAGATCAGGGACTGGTAATCACACAGCAGGTAAGGCATTTACCTTTCATTGACTGACACAGGTTTAATCCCCAGTATCTAACATAGTACCCAGAGCCTGCCAGGAATAATTTCTGAGTGCAGAGCTAGGAGTAACCGCTGAGTGCCACTAGGTGTGGCCCAAAACCAAACAAATAAAAAGAAGAAACAGAAAAACCTAGATCAAAGTGAAATGGTCAAAATGGACTTTATCCAGTTTCTAATCTATTCTTATGCTTAGTTTGCCACCTGCCATGTTTCTCCTGTTCATTTTGTGTGTGGGGGGGGCGGGTTTGGCTACACCCTGTGACGCTCAGGGGTTACTCCTGATTAGGTACTCAGAAATTGCTCCTGGCTTAGGGACCATATGGACCGCATGAGATAGAATCACAGTCCGTCCTAGGTTAGCATGTGCAAGGCAGACACCCTACTGCTTGTCCCAAAGCTCTGGCCTTTTTCCTGTTGTTTTTTTGTTTTGTTTTGTTTTGTTTTGTTTTGTTTTGTTTTGGGGCCACACTTGGTGACGCTCAGGGGTTACTCCTGGCTATGCGCTCAGAAGTCGCTCCTGGCTTGGGGGACCATATGGGAACCGGGGGATCGGTCCGTCCTAAGCTAGCGCAGGCAAGGCAGGCACCTTACCTCCAGCGCCACTGCCCGACCCCTGGCCTTTTTCCTGTTTATTTTTTTCCTAAAAATCTTGAGAAAGTTTGACATAGTTATTACATATCACTTGGGAGAACTGATCCAATGGACAAGCCTAGTGTAGGCAGTCTGTAAAAGCCCCTTAACCATCCAGTGTCTCCAAGTATTTTATTACCCACAGTTGCAGTATAGTTGAACTCACTTCTCATGAACAGAATGCTCTCATAATGATAAGGCATTATTTCAATATTAAGTCCTATGAAGACTGTGGTTTCAGTTCCCTCCCCTTATTCTAAACTAATGATTCCCATATGCATAAGCATGGGACCTAATTTATAGAAATGTTCCTCTTCAGTAAATTGTCTTTCTCTACAAATTAAGAGTGATTTTAAATGCATGCACTTCATGTTATATTTATTTCTATTAACCCTCTAAAATTTTATCTGTAATATGTTAATTACTGCATTATGAAGTTGCTTTGAATCTGTTATATTTTGTAGGCTTTAATCATAATACATTTTGAGTAAAATATGATTTGAGGTTGCTTCTTCTATAAAATATAAATTATATATCACTAAATATCCGTATTTTTCAGGGACAATAGAGTAGAATGCAAATATAAAACATATTTTCTTTCCTGATAATTTATTTGTGGAATTTTTATAAAACCAACATGAACAAAAAGTACTCTGAGAATACAGTACTAAATTATCCTTCAGACATTGTAGAAATGTAATTTTGCACTAATATCATTAACATCAGAGATCAAATTGTTTCTATATCCCAGGTAGTCTGATTAAAAATATGATACAAATATATTACCACAAAACTTTAGTTTATTTAATTTAACAAAAAAGAAAGATTTCCGGCTCAATATCTTTCATGTTGTATATTTTCAATTTTAACAATTAATGTGGCACAGGGAATTCTTTATGCTAATGTTATAGCTCCTTGGTTGAGCCCTAAAACCATTATGTGCTTTAATGAATAATTCATCCCTGTTGAAAACTTAACTATATCATTTTTACTGGATATGAATGAAACTTTGAAGTGCAGTTTAAGTTGAAAGAATTTAAAATTGCAGAGAATTCCCATAAACCATCTAAAAGTGCTGTGTTGGCAGTATTACATAGAGCTCAAGTGTAATCGCTTTAGAGAAAGCTCTTGCGAGATTCTAAACTGTTTCTTTTGTAAAAATGTTGATAGGATTCATTTCTTTCTAGAATCTTACACTGTTCCTTGAATGCTTCTTCAAGAAAAACAACAAACCAAAAATGACTTCCTTTTGTCTTTTAAAGCTAATGTCATTAATGGGACTAATGCAACTCCTGTCTCTGTGCTTCGATGGGGAGCTATTCCTGGCTGTTCTTAGGCGATCATGCAATGCTAGGGATTGAACCCAGGATTCATATGCAAAGTATATGCTCTAGTTCTTTGAGTTATTTCCCAACCCCTCAAAATCCATGACTTTAAAGATGATATCTCAAAATCAGCTTCCTAAAATTCTGCATAATTTGAAAACACTTTTTCAAGGCTTAGAAAAAATAACAAAGTTAATGTTACTGATTAAAATATGTGTCATATTTTGGGGCCAGAGTGATGGCGCAGCAGTATGGTATTTGCCTTGCATGCAGTTGACCCAGGACAGATCTGAATCGATCCCTAGCATTCCATATGGTCCCTAAAGCCAGGAGCAATTTTTAACTGTATACCCAGGAGTAACCCCTCAGCATCACTGATTATGGCACTAAGAAACAACAAATAAATAAGCAATTAAATGTGCCATATTTTATAATTATATTATAAATAAATGTATTTATTATATTTGCAATTTTATTATATTATATATATATATATTTTTGGGTCACATCCGGCAGTGCTCAGGGGTTACTCCTGGCTCCATGCTCAGAAATTGCTCCTGGCAGGCATGGGGGACCATATGGGGCACCTGGATTTGAACCGATGACCTTTTGCATGAAAGGCAAATGCCTTACCTCCATGCTATCTCCTGGGCCCCTATTATATTATATTTTATAATATGCCTACAGGTCTTATTATTACTTCCCCCATTTCCTGCATTTTTTGGCTTTCAAGTATAGTATCCTTTCTAAGTAGGGTTTATTTGCTTTTTAATCAAAGAAAATTTAGTACATTCTGCAGCATACATTTAGTAGCCATGTACTTATTTAGATATTGTTTGTGTGTAAAGCATTGTGACACTCCTTGAAACTTGAATTTATACTTAGATTATAGCTCTCTGCTTGCTTGATTCATTCAACCTGTGTTATATCTTTTATTCTCTTTTATTACATAGCTGTAGTTTACTGGGGCTTCCCTTATATGTAGTTTTCTTATTTTAATCTTGGAATTCTTTTTAATTTTAATCTTGGAATTCAGCTGTAGTTTACTGGGGGTTCCCTTATATGTAATTTTCTTATTTTAATCTTGGAATTCTTTTTTTTTCTTTTTAATTATGTGAACAATGATGCAAAGAAAGAGTAGATGATAAAGTCACAGTGGGAGGACAATCACCCAAAAACAGAGTTCTCAGAAAAAGTCCCCCTCATAACACCTTAATTTTGAACTTACAGTTAAAGAACATTAAGAAAAATAAAACAGAACCCATGTACAATTAATTGGTTCCTCAACTCCCCGGATTGTAGTACATTAAAGCATTTCTTAGTATACCAAGCAATCTAAAGCAATAAAATTTATGTAACTCCTTAAAATTGAAGGCTTAGTAGATTTTTACATTTCCATGCACATGCATATTAGTTTCAGTTAACCTCAAAAGTTTAGTGGGTTATTTTTTAAGGTTTAGAGTCAAAGGAGCACAGTAAAAGCAATGTTAGAGCGGTAATTATAGTTTGCATAGGCCCACCAATATATGGGGACATGGAAAAGAAAAGCCTTGGCCTAAATACAAGGTGACCCTACTCCTGAAGTTAGAATTCCAGTTCTACATTTGGCTTTTATCATTTAATTACAAGGTGTTTTTGTTTTTTTCCATTTGGTTTATTATTTGAGCTTCTTAGTTCTAGGTATAAAATTCAATGGTTAGATTCTTAAGTTCTTTTCTCTAATTTCTCTCACCTAAACTTTTTCCCCACTCTTACTTTCTTCTCTATCTGTGACTCTTAGCATGATTTGGGTATCATTTCTTTAGAGGCTTCCTCACAGCTCTCTGTTGCTGACTTTTTCTTTTTCAACACTGTATTTAATAACTGGCTTTATTGTTTTTCTTTCTTTTATTCATTTTTAGTAACAGTATATGTCTGTCTTTGAGTGCACAGATGCACTTCACAACTTCTTCCATTCTGTTGCTTATTCCCATCCATTGTGTCATTTATTTTCTTTTGTGGGTTTTTTTTGGGGGTCACACTCTGCAACTCTCAGGGGTTACTCCTGGCTTACACTGAGAAATCACTCCTGGCAGGCTCGGGGTACCATATGGGATGCCTGGATTCGAAACACCATTCTTCTGCATCTAAGGCAAATGTCCCACGGCTGTGCTATCTCTCCAGCTCCATGTCAGCCTGCCTGCCATGGGGCGATTTCTGAGCATAGAGCCAGGAGTAACCCTTGAGCGCTGCCGGGTGTGAACCAAAAACCAAAAAGAAAAAAAAAGTAGTATAGTTTGATTGGGAAAGGGATATGTGGGATTCCTCAGAAGGAGAAAAGAAGAGAAAACAAAAGAATGCTTCCAAGTGTAACTAGATCTGGTTTCTCATCAAGTGTTCCACCATGAAATAGTAAAGGATAGAACATATGCCTTGTTTTGGCTAGAGTGACAGAACAGCAGGTAGGGCACTTACTGGATTGTGGGAGACCAAAGTTCAATCCGCACCCCACTCCTGATCACTGCCACAAGTTATTACTAAGTGTAGGAAGAGCCAGGAATTCCTGAGCATGGAACACCAGATGTGACCCAAGAGTAAAGAAACAACAAAAAAAAAAAAAAAGAAAAAGAAAAAGAAAGAAAAAAGGAGAATGCATACCTCATTACTCCTGAAATTAAAACATTTTTTTACTATTTCCTTTTTGTGCTACAACATGAGGATGTGTCTGTTGCTGTCTAACTCTACCTTTGCAGAATCACTAGATGTAAAAGGGAGGGATGACATTAAATTTTATTGTCCCTAATACCAGAGGTGTCAATCAGCCCTTTACTACTTTTTTTACCTCACTGCTCTTAGCTTAGTAAAATAGACCGTCACTTTCAGATAATGATATGTACTTAAGCCAGATACAATTGGAAAGAAATTATTTAGATTTTGTTTTTTAGCTGAAACTATTTTTCAGATCTGCCCATTATGTCTCCACTCATGGATTGTGGTGGCCGCTTTCAGGCTGTCAGGTTGCACAAATGAGGGTGATGCTTGCTTGACCCATTGCCTTGGCTAAGCCCAGCTGTCATAGTCTCTGCACTCCCTTCTTCCTCCTAGGGAATACACACTTTAGCTGCATTCTTGCTGTCTGTGTCTCAGCATTCCATAGCTGTATGGTCTCAGAACTGGTTTATCCTGCCAGACATTACATCCAAAGTTCTTTGTTCATTTCTACTTTTACTTTACCCTCTTTAGTTTGGAGATGGAGCGCTCTCCTATATCACTCTTATTTCTACTATCTTGGCCAGACTTGTCAACACTTGCTGATATTTTTCTTTGTATGTTTGCTGTGCCAGCGGTCAAACCAAGACACTTAAATGTTCAGAAAGCATGCGATAACATTATCACAGGTGTGAGGAGGTGTCTCTATTATTTTGATTTTATTAATAATAAATAATGTTGAGAATTTTTGAGTTTTTAATGTCTGCATTCCTTTTGAAAGCACTTGAAGTTTTATTTTAAGCTAGATAAAAATATCGGAGAGAGTAAGATGGTGGATGGAAACACCATCTTATTGGAAGAAGTAATAAGGGAGAAAGAAGTTAATGAACGGGAAGTGGGGTAAAGAAAAGATAATGGCAGATAACTGCGCAGGACAGAAGGAACAGAGGAAAGCTAAGTTGTTTTGATGTAGTTTTTGTCTTCACTATTAAAAGTATACTTACATTTAACCCATATTCTTGATATTTGAGAAACAGCAACAACAACAACAAACTTTGTAAATATCTGTGTCTAAAGGCTTATCATCACATTCTTTTCTCTAGCTCCTTGCTTTAAATTATATTCTGCACTGTTGAGCAGACTTATGGATCAGATAATTCATATTTTCACTGTATATAATCTTGTGTTGGAATTTTTGCACAACTTTATTTAACATGTTGCAGAAATCGTAAAGTAGTTTTCACAGAGTATTTATCGTTACTGGTAATATATCCACACTCTTCCTGATTCATCCCTAATAACTCTATTTTACTCACTAATGTATTCTTTCTTGATATAAAATAATTCACTATAATTAAAGACTTCTTGTCTTATATTATGAATATGTTATTCTTTTTTGTTTATTTCACAGACCTATAAACTAACTCCATATATATATAAATAACATTTATATTACCAATAATGATTTTTGAAAGTTATAATATATTAACATACTAGCTTGCTCATATAAATCAGTACCTTTATCTTTATGGAAGAAGGAACAATGTGAGGAAGTAAAGGAGTGGGGAGAGAGAAAGTAAAAGGAAGTAAAGTGATATGCGTGATACTCGGTAAAAATATTGCAAACTACAGTGTCTAAAAGGAAAACAAGGGAAAGAGAAAGAGAAAAGAAAAAAATGTCTGCATAGAATGATGCAGAGTCAGAGCAATAGGTAAGGTGAGAGGAAAATTGGGACATCTATGGTGGGAAATATGCACTGTTATATGATTGGTTGTTGGATATTGTATGACTAAAATTCAGTCATGAACAACTATGTAACTGTATCTCCTGGTGATTTGATTAAAATTGTATTCAATGAAAGGAAAAATACTGAATTCTTTCATTACTTTGCAGAGGGAAATAAATCATTGAAGAAATTGATAAACTTAATATCATAGTAGTTAAAACCATGACTGAGGTCATCTTTGCAAAATGAAGTAAGTTATTGATATTTTCTGTGCTTCTGTTTCTTCCATCTATAAAATTGTTATCAATAATTCTATTCATCTTATGGCCACCTATGGATCTTAACCGAGATAATATATAAAGTACTTAAAATGCTTTATAGTACATAATATATACTAAATTTTTGGCTATCATAATCATAGTGAGATAATTACAAAAGTCACACTAGAATAAGAAAAGTCTGAAATCCTACAGGTCTTCAAATACCAGGAAATGATATACTGGATATAATAAAAATAATCTCTGTTATTCCAGTTTTTCTCGATAACTGCAATAAAAAGAGCATCTTCACGATCCTCTCTCAAACTCAAAGACAGGCACAAATATTCATCAGTTCTAAGCCTCAGCCTAACTACAGTCTTTTTTATCTTCATTTCCCAAAAGGTCTAGTTGCCAGAGGCTAGATAAAAGGCTACTGGAAGAATTGTGAACACAACAGAGGGAAAAGAAAATGGTACAAAAATCTGATATTAGTTTTAAGTTTTAAACATTTCAGTTTACAAAGCAATGCCTAAGTACAGAAAAGACTTAGTTGAAACAAATGGACACTTTAAGATTATGCTTTCAAAGACCTCAGATGTGGACAAAAGACTTGAGACATAATTGGTGATTGATGAGCTCTCTTCACCCTTATGGAAAAATGCATATGTCTTAGAGAAAACTTGTATTCTCACAAAGTGGTGTTCGTTTTTTAAATTTCATTAGTAGAACCAAACTAAGTTCCAACTGAGCTGCAACAGGAAAAAACAATGGTATTTAAGAATTTTATTCTCTAGATTATAATGATACTGAAGTCAACCACCACTGACTTATTTTCCTTCATTTTTGACCAGTCAGCATTGCGCTTTTCATTTGGATTGGTTTCCCCCTTCAGATTTTAATTTTTAACACATTAAAAATTGATTTGGTATAGCTTTGAAATCCTAATATATCCAGTGACTATTCATTCTTCCTAAGGCATCTTTAGTCACAAATTTAAAGGGTAAAGTACAGAAGCTAGGGAAGTATTTAATTAATGGCCAAGGCACTATCACAAAGTGATACAAAGAAATATTTTGAGTTTGTTTTTATGTGTAGAAAAATGGAGCCTTCCATGTGTCTTAGATGTTATTCTAACCACTAAAACATTGAATGAATTTCCAAATATTTGTCCCATTGTCAGCATTCTGCTGTGTAAACTTTCTCAGTAAAAATAGGCAGTAATGTGCATAGATGCTTATAAAGTTGTATCTGTGGACATGGCATTGAAACCTTTTCTCCAAAATATTAATTTTAAAACCAAGTTTTGCCTCTTTTATATTCCCTACACATCTCTCCCTTTTTGTTTATCCCAGCAAATGTCTTTTAAATTTAGTATCCAAAAAAATTGCTTCACTGTAGAATCAAGTGCCTTATCTTTCTTTCCCAAAAGAATTGTTTGCAATATTTATTTCCCTTATGTTGCAATTTAAAACACATTGGAAAATATGTTGAATATCATCACTCTAATTTATCATGTTATATTTATACATCTTTATATATAGCAAATAATGAAGTAAAACTACACATTTATCATTTTCAACACAGAATTTAGACTTCTAAAATTAGTGAGATATTTAATTAGTTTACAGGGTAATTTTAAGCGTTTGATAGAAAATAATATATAGAATTTCTATGATTATAATTCCTACCAAATTCACTGCTGTGAAATGTTCTTCAAAATAAAATAAATGAATCTATATTCATGATGTTTGCTCCCAGGAGGAATTTGTCAGTACTTAATTAATGAGTGATTGAATGAGAATATAGTGATTCTAAAGAATTCCTATATACTCAAATACCATCATTTAATTGCACTAAGTAAAGTTGTTGCTATTTCACTTGTTCTATAAAAAGTGAATATTAGAATGTATATATATGGCTTTTGTTTCAGAAAATTTGGGGCCCGGAGAGATAGCACAATGGCGTTTGCCTTGCAAACAGCAGATCCAGGACCAAAGGTGGTTGGTTCGAATCCCGGTGCCCCATATGGTCCCCCGTGCCTGCCAGGAGCTATTTCTGAGCAGACAGCCAGGAGTAACCCCTGAGCACCACCGGGTATGGCCCAAAAAATACTTTTAATAAATTTAAGATGACATGACATTAAACATTGTGAGTCATATTTTGCTGCAATTCGAACAGAAAATGATCAAATGATCAAAAAGTGCATGAGCTTTAAAATAAATTTTCAGGCAAAATAACATTTTCTAGGGACTTGAAGGATGTAGCTTCATGTCAGAACACAGAATTAACATAGAAAAGAACCAGTGTTCTTGGAATATGTCCCCAAGTAGCAAAAAAGAAAGAAAATATAACCTGATGCAAATCTATTATATTGTATAGTTGGTAGTTAAAAGTATATATAAAATGAATGTAATTAATTTTAAAAATTTCTAAAAGAGGGGCCGGGTGGTGGCGTTGGAGGTAAGGTGCCTGCCTTGCCTGTGCTAACCTAGGACAGACCGTGGTTCAATCCCCTGGTTCCCCATATGGTCCCCCGTACCTGCCAGGAGCGACTTCTGACCGAATAGCCAGGAGTAACCCCTGAGCGTCACTGGGTGTGGTCCACCCAAAAAAACAAAAAACAAAAAAATTTCAAAAAGAGCTACTCAAAAATTGCTTTTACATTGCCTTAAAGATTGAATTTTTTAAATTAATAAGTATTAAAATTATTGATTAAATATTAATATTAATAGTTAATCATCAATGTAGTTAATGATTACATTAATTTCAATTATTTCCTTTAAGCACTTATTTATTATTAAGTTTCTTTGTATCCTACATGTGAAAGAAACCTTAAGTTTTATTTTGAAGGATGTTGCATCTATGTACACATAGAGGAATAAAGTCAAACTCCTGAAATTCCACAAGATAGTAATCAATAATAAGTCGATAAAATTATTTTTCAAAAACTATATTTATGTATTTATTGGTTTAGAAAATTAGAAGATTTCAACCAAAAAACTTGCTTGAAACAGAAGTCATACAAATGGCCACAAAATATATGAAAATGTTATAACTTCATTAATCATCAAGAAAATGTAAATTAGATCCACAATTATATGTTACTTTACATTTGTTTGTGTGCTTGTTACCAAGAGTAGAAGAAATAAAAATTTTGGCAAATAGTCAAAGAGTTCCATGCACTATGTTGGGTATTGGGGAAATACAGTATAAAAGGTCCTTAATATTAAAAATAGAATTATCAAATGATTCACAATGTCTCAGTATATACCTGCAAGAACAAAATTACTATATCATTGATAATAGTGCATTATCATATTCATTGGAGCATGATTGATAATACATCATATCATAGTAGGTACAAAATATGGTCAAATAGTCATGCTATATGATCACACATGCAAAATTAGATACACTCTTAGAAACAAAAATATAAAGTAAATTAAATAGAGAGTGAATTATGATAAAAAGGTTCAAAATGTCAGTTACACAAGATTCTAATTCTAATTCTGAAAATATACTATAGTAATAGTAAGGATGAATAACAGTTTTATATTATATATTAGAAATAAACTAAGGTTATTTTCAAGCACAATGTCTTAGCCACAGATGTACACATACAAACAATTAAAAACTAAAGAAGTAACTTAGTGAAATGATATATGTTAATTAGAGTGATTGCAGGAATCACTTCAGAAGGCATATAGGGTAAATAATGTCAAAAAATTACTATTAAGAAAAACATTGCAAACATCTTGAATGAGTTATATTCTAATTATCCAATTTTTTTTTTGGTTTATGGGTCACACCCGGCAGTGCTCAGGGGTTACTCCTGGCTCCATGCTCAGAAATTGCTCCTGGCGGGCACGGGGGACCATATGGGGCACCGGGATTCGAACCAATGACCTTTTGCATGAAAGGCATACGCCTTACCTCCATGCTATCTCCCGGGCCCCTAATTATCCAAATTAAATACATTTTTGTTTTGATGAACTCAAATACTCTATCTCTAAATACTTATCAATTATTAAATCAAGAACTTTTTTATCCTAATTTTGTTTTGACTGTTTCCTTATTGATATAGGTCTTATTTGCAGGTAAAAATTATTCAATCTCATATCAGTTTGTTTCAGAATGATAATGTCTTCATATTTCAGTTTATTTGTACATTTTATGATTATTATCCATTTTCCTATAATATAATTTATAAAAACATGCTTATTTATTTGGTATTTTCAAAACAAATTGAAAAATAATGAAAAATGGAGGGAGTTTATTCCATACTCTTCATTGTCTGTAACTTCCCAAAAAGCTTTTTGTTATTGCATCATAGTGGAGTGGGTGTGGAGGTGAATTTCTGTACATTGTGTAGATCTACTATTTAACCTTTAATAAAAGATTTATGGCAAATCTTGATCTACGAGCAGAATGTTTATTTTTAATAATATCTGGTGTGGGTTATAGCGTATTTTAAATTGTTATACAAATATATTTGGAATGATACTAGTTTAGAAATTTAAAATAAATATAATACCATGCCTGTACTTTTGATAATGCGGTATTTAGAATGCCAATTTCTTTTTTTTTTCATTATTCTATTTGTTGTGGTGTGGCTCATTGATTAGAAGAAAGGTTCAGCCATGGAGCAAAGTAGAACATATATCTTCTTATTCTTGTTCACTCTCTGTGGTAACAATGGCTCTTCTGATTCTAAGAGAACCCTGTTACCAGATTGCTTTCCAGCTTAATTTATTAGGGGTAGTTTTGCTAGATCTTTTGTTTTATTTTCTAAATATTAAGTTAGATATATATATTTTTTGCCACTTTGTGTCTCTTAACTGGTCCATTTAGTTCATTGACATTGAGAGAGATAATTGTTATGGATTTAGTGTCATCTTTGTTTAGAAGTTTGGTGTGTCTATGGTCTGTCTTGTCTTAAAGTAGACCTTTCAGTTTTTCTTTTAAGGCTTTTTTTTAAAATTTTTAATTACAAGAAAAATGATGCAAAGAAAGAGGACAAAGTAAAGTTACAGTGGAAGGACAATCACCCATAAACAGAGTTCTCAGAATAAATCCGCTTGCTAACAACTAAAATTTGAACTTACAAAGAATATTAAGAAAAATAAAACAGAACCCTTGTACAATTACTTTGTCCACAAGTCCCCAGATTGTAGTGCATTATAACACTTCTTAGCAGTACACAAAGCAATCTAAAGCCAGGAAAATTATGTGACTCCTTAAAAAAATGAAGGCATAGGATTTTTTTCCATTTTCATGCACCTGTATATTAGTTCAAATTAACATCAACAGATTAAGTGGTGTTTTTTAAGGTTTAGAGTCAAAGGAGCACAGTAAAACAGTGTTAGAGTGGCAATATTGTTTGCATAGGCACACCAAAATATGGGGAACATGGAAAGGAAAAGCCTTGGCCTAAATACAAGGAGACCCTATCCCTGAAGTTTCCTGGCTTAAGACCAACTCTAGGCTCCAGGAAAACTAGTTTGTTCAATCCAAGTCATTGTAGTGCCAATACAGTTTTATTTTTCATGCAGTCTCTATTGTTGGCATCAGGTTTATGTATTAAAGATGCTGGAAACTACATATCCTACATTAAAGTCAGGCTGGTGTGGAGCATCCACTAGTTTTACCTCACAATTAAAGGGCAATGCAGAAAGCCCTGCCCAGTAAGCAGGTCGTTGTTGTTAAGTCTTCTCAGTGTTAAGGGAAATCTCTTTTGAGTAGGTCAATGTCAGAGCAGCAGTAGGGTCTTCCCTGGTAGAGGATTGCTTCCAGGTGATGTTATAAACAGCCTTGGATGTTTCGTAGATGGCTTTCCTAGATCATGGGTGAATGGAGAATGCCCATTCTTCTGAGGCCTGTGCCAGGTCATTATGTTAATATTCAGGGTGTAAGGTCCTATTGAACTACAAGATTTGTGTGTTCCTATTTCTATTAGATAAGAACTTATTTGTATGTGTAGTATTTTCCCGTTTTAATGTGCCTATGCAAACAAGAAATAAAACCAGGTGGTGTTATTGGTGCATATGGGGGCGTAAGAACACGTCCAACAATACCTGTGACTTGGTTCAAACATAAGCATTAAACTGCAGAACTCTTTCACCAGATTCCCTATTGAACAGCTCACAAAGAGAAGAAAAGATAAAAAAAAATGGGGAAAATCATCACTGTATTTGAAAATATTCAGTAAGGCTATAGCTGTCAAAGAAAACACATAAAATGTTGAAAAGACATTTATGAATTTTCGAATAGTTGGGGGGTGTTATCTCCAGTACACCACTTTGGTCTGTGACTTAGGACGCTGCAGTACTGAAGTTAAAGAGGGTAAATGTGGAGTAATGATGGTAGGGGGTGAGAGAGTTAAAGAGAAAAATGAGCTTTTGTAGGGGTGTGCGAAAGGGCAGAGTACAAAGTGGACACTCTGCATACACGAAAACATAATTCAAGGATAGGGAGTACTATTGATGTATCTTGTATATGTTTTGAACATATAGACTGGTAAGAAATTACCAGTGACAGCTTTAGTGCAACCGAGCAACTATCAGCTCTCATAAATTAAGCCTTGGGTAACCTTTAATCTCCTCCAAGGGACTCATCCCGCTGTCTTGTCCAGACATGTGGCCCAGGGGAAGCCCTGGAGATCCGGAGCAAGGCAGTAAAGGGATTCTGGGGTCACCCAAGTCCTGCAACCCCTCCCCCCCTCCTAGGCCTGGTTAAGAAGGCCTTTGTCATGGCAGAGGCCTGCCGAACC
>PVKC010012937.1:0-23368 GCA_004027635.1 Crocidura indochinensis
ACACACACACACACACACACAATGGATTATTGGATTTTGGGTCACAAAATCAAGGGTTACTCCTGACTCTATGCTCAGAAATCGCTCCTGGCAGGCTTGGGGGACCATATGGCATTTGAACCACTGTCCTTCTGCATGCAAGGCAAATGCCCTACCTCCATGCTATCTCTCTGGCCCCCAAATTGGTTTTTTTGGTTTTTGGTTTTTGGGTCGCACCCGGCAGCACTCAAGGTTACTCCTGGCTCTATGGGGGATCATATGAGATGCCGGGATTCGAACCACCATCCTTCTGCATGCAAGGCTAACACCTTACCTCCATGCTATCTCTCTGGCCCCCATTCTTTTTCATATTTAAAGTGTGTATCTATGTTTGGTATGAGCATACATGTGTGTATCTGCATTTATTCTCTCTCTGAATGAGATTCACAAAGTGCAATAACTATTTTCATTCCTGTAAACTGATTTGAAAATATCTGTGTTGTCACTTCTAAGCACAGTCCCGGTTTAAGCCTGAGTTAATCACATTGCAATGACTTACTACTGGAAGAATCTATCTCCCTTCCTTGAATAAACCACACCCATGGGAGAGGAATGAATAGTGCTTCAGGGATACAATTATAACAATTTATCCAGACTCCTGACACTGCTCTTGACACTTGCACTGATGGTGTTTCTACTCAGCTGTTTAAGCGCAAATAGCAGATCTCAGGCTGCTGGCAAGGCAAGTGGAAAGGTAAATGGGGTGCTTTCTCCACCTTGGAAATTTTGTTTCTCAAAGTCTTGTGCTAGTAGATAAGGGGTGCCCATAAGTCTGGATAAGAGCCTCCTTCTTGATCAGAGATTACCAAACACTCCATATAACCTTAACTGGCAGAGGTGCAGAGATAGTTCTCTGGAGTCTCATTGACAAAGACATTCAACCCCTTCATAAACTCCAAATCACACTCTAAATATCCCCTAAAGACCCCATCTTTTCATATCACATCAGGGGATAGGGTTTTTATGTATGAATTTTCAGGAAATAGAGACATT
This sequence comes from Crocidura indochinensis, assembly GCA_004027635.1. NCBI lineage: Eukaryota > Metazoa > Chordata > Mammalia > Eulipotyphla > Soricidae > Crocidura > Crocidura indochinensis. The sequence continues at coordinate 1,033 of PVKC010012937.1, forward strand.
TCTTCCTTAGGTATGGGCGTGAAGAAAATGTTCTTTGTTTCTAACAGCCTTTCTAAAAAATGTCTTTATTTCTAACACCTATAAAATCAATCCAGTTCAGAAAATAACACTATGAATAATTAAAGTTGCTCATGACAGGCTAAAGGTCTTATGTTATCTTTCTGTCAACCAGCTAAACCCCCAAGAAATGCATCATCTTTAAGAAATAGCTTGTGTTCCAAAGAATTATTCCAGGAAAATGGTTAGCAAACCTTTCGATGGAATAATCTTGCTCTTTCCCTGCATCACAAGCTTGGGGAGTAAAGTTCAACACAGCCTAGAAATAGACATGTGTTCATGCAGACTTCATATTGAATTACAGAACTGTGTGCACTAGTTTGCTTTGCTACAAGGGAGCAGGAGCAATGGAGAATGACAGGGTTGACCTTGTACCCTGAAATTACCTCTCTCTAGAGAATGGAGACCAAAGCTCTGTGTAGAAGGTAAGAGAGAGAGAGATGAAGTGAAGATGTGTTTAAGTCACTAGTGTCATATGTAAGAAAGAGAAATGCCTTGTTCAGGAAAATTTTCTGGTTAAAGAATTTGCATCCTCCTTTGTTTCCTCCATCAACATTTGGGGGGTGGGGAAGTAGGTAAATCTCTTTTGAAACACAGCACCCCAAATATAGACTAATTCTAAATTCCCATGTTTCCCAAATAACTTTTGCTTCATCTTACATTTATGCTCAGTGGAAATTATATTTATCTCCTCAATTTGAGAAGTTTATAATCAGATCAAAGGTGCTTTTAGGAATAAATAACATTACAATGTCCCTTTGTGATTATAAAATCACAATAGTCTTACTTTAAACTGATTGTGATTCTTATCAGGACATTGATTAAATAATATGTATATTGCATTTAAGGTTTAAGTTTTATTAGTTTCAGATGACCTGGATTGAGACATAGTTTATTTCTGAAATATTCTTTAGAACCTATATTAAAATGACGAAATATAGAATAAATGTTTTGGTAAATGCAACATTAAAGTTTTATTATTCACATTTAATCAATCTTGCTTTCATGTGGTATGTTGTACTTAATCACGAGAGGTTAATGTTATGTTGCTAAAAATGATTTAATCGTGTTTCAAAACTCTGGTTATAGGTATTTTTGGTGTTTAGATTTCCTTTGTCTTACTTGTTTCTATTTTGTCTTGCTCTTTGGTTGTATTAGTGTCAGAAATAAATTGCTTATTGCTTCAGCCTGTGCAATTTTCATGAAGAAGTTTTATACAGTCAGTATTTTTCTTTCATTCTTATGTGCAAAGGGCTTTACCAAAAAAGTGGTATTGGCTAGTTTTACCGTAGAAAGGTCAATGGTAATGAAAAAAAGTTCATATTGCAATCTAGAGAATTTTTAGGTCACCTTTTGCTTTTGAACCTTGGGACGGCCTCTTTTGGAAAAAATGGTTGATTTCACTTTGATTACTAAAAATTTAGGCTAATTTAATCATAATGTACCTTATTAACCTTTTTATTATTTTTAACTCTGCTTAATGTCTCTTTAAAATCCCTAAAAATAGAAATTTGTAAAAAAAAACAAAAACAAACAAACAAAAAAATTGTAATTTGTGTCTTTCCCCTTTTCCTCTTTGATCACTATGCAAGAGAAATAGCAACTAAAGTGCACCTTTTACAGATTCAAGTAATGCTTCATATTGGGTTTCCCAACAATAAAAAGAAAGGAGCCAGAGAGATAAGAGGCCGGCCAGGATTGGAAGGCAGGCAACACTGAGCATAGTAAAGAGTGATTTCTGAGAACAGAATCAGGACTAACACCTGAGCTTGTTGTGGTCCAACATTTCTACCTCCAAAATCACCCAACAAAGAAGATAGTCAAGAAAGAATCCATCATCATTTTCATGGGCATTACAATGAGTGTGAATTTACTGTTTTTGGCTAATAAAAAGCTCCAGATTCAGTCTTTGCCAGAAATTCTCTATGGACTGCTTTGATGGTTTTTGAAAGCTGCAGCTGGATACTCAATTCCAAGTTTCCAAGAGCAGGAAGTCACAGCCCCTTACCCCTCTTCAGCCTGGTTTAGCATTTTTGCCCTTGGGCATCCACTGAACACTCATTGCACAAGTCAGGCCTGCTGTGACTGTGATTCCAGCATTAAAACTGTTGTCACCACATTTTATTAATGTTCCCTAAGATATTCAGCACTAAGATATTTCTACACTCCCACGTAATTTGTAACAAGAAGCTGCACAAACTCACACACTTCTTGGGGAAAAGCTATCAAGTCATTTATGAACTCATGAAGTCTAGAAAAAAGACTTGCCACTCTTTAGAAGTACTTTGGTTGGGGATGAACTGAGAGTTGGTTGTTGAAAGCTATCCTCTTCATCTGATGAGAAATGCCAAATGAAGTAAGAAAATGAGTGGATTCATGTCATTTATTATTATTATAGGTATATATGATGCTGAGTTAAAATGTTATATATATTAATTGTTGGGGCCAGAGCAATAGCACAGCTGTAGGGCATTTGCTTTGCCCATGGGCTACCCAGGATGGACTCGGATTTGATTCCTGGCATCACCTATGGTCTCCCGAGCCTGCCAGGAGCAATTTCTGAGCACAGAACCAGGAGTAACATCTGAGCACTGCTGAGTCTGGCCCCAAAACAACAACAACAACAAACCAAAAACCTAAAAAATATATTAATTATTTATGTTAATTGTTAAAATCAAATACTTGATATTAATGTGCTGCTCAAATATTTATAAAGGATCTTTTGAAAGTTCTGTTTATGTTTCATTGTGTTTGATTTTGCTACTCAGGGCTGATTCTTGTCTCTGGCTTTGTCATCAGGGATTAGTCCTAGAAGAGTTCAGGAGATCAGATGAGGTACTAGAGTTAAATCCTGTCCTCTTCTTTAATTTTCTTGAAGTATTTATTTATTTAAATGATTAACCTCTGTGCTTTCTCTCTCACTTTCTTCCCCTTCGTTTATCATCTGTATTTAATCTTCCTATATTCTGTCCTGACCAATATTCAACCAATATTCAATATTAACCTATTGCATATTAATATACTTCATTATTTCTAAGGTTCCATCAACTTGGTTTGAAGTATTCTTTCAACATCAATCATTATTTATTTTTACACTTTGAAATAATATAAAGCTCTTTAGCATGCAAACTTTCCCAAACATAAAAAAATACTACAAAACTCTATCAATTCTAGCATCCACATAAAAGAAAATCAACAGTTGGCTGTTCTTCTATTCTAAGTGCCCTCACATGAAGAAATAATGTTCATTTAAAATGCAAAGAAATTCTGCTGCTTTAAAATTCCAAGAAAGTTGTTTTAGCATCTTGAAAGAACAAGGACTATTTCTATTCTTAGATCTTTGTTTCCATTTATTTGTTTATTGTCATCTTGTTTTTCTAGCCATGATTGCAACATTTCCTTTCTTTCTTAAAAATATTATAATCAACTCTATGACATCATGTCCAACTTTTCTAAGAGTTATTTGCAGTGCTATATAGTATATTTCCTTGCATTTTTTGATAAATGGAGTTAACAATGTTTACTTGTTCAAAGCTGTTGACTAGTCATGCAATTAGTGAACCTAGTGTTTTTATAGTTCTCAAACTAACACAAAACCATGTGTCTGAAGTTTGTGACTCCTATCTGAGCAAAAGTATAATTATAATTCATCTATATTATTAATCATATCAAATTTTATATCTCTGCACATTTTTTAATTTTATTATTATCACAAATCTTTCTTCAGTGTCAGTGATTGAAACTTAGGCCTTAACAAGTTCTACCTCTGAGCTAAATGACAGCCTCCTTTTATGATCCTTTATCTTTTAGCTCTATTTTTAAATTTTTGTTGCAATATTGAATGTAAATGACAAAAGTAAATAGTCTTTATTTCTCCTACTTTAAAGCTACCTATTTTATCATTCCTTCATTCAATATCAAGTCCCTCATTGGCTCGGGATAATTTAGATTTCCATTTTTTGGTTAAGAAATTATACAACTGCTTCCTGTAGTTTTTTTAACAAGAAACTAGCATAATGAAATTTTTTAAAATTTCACCTAATATTTTTGCATCAATAAAAATAATAATATTTATTATTTAAAATTTTTATCACTAATAAAAATATTAGTAAAAATTTACAGTGAAATTTAAGGCTAGGGAGACAGTCAACAGGTAGGACACTTGCCTTACTTGTAGCCAAACTGAGTTTGACCCCAGGCACTTCATATGGTATCCAGAGCTCCACCTGGAGCCATCTCTGATTTAGCAATGAAACCTCTATGGCATGTAATGAGAAAAACTTTCATAATTCATACATTGAACATCTATGCTATTTCAATAACTAAAAACAAATTGAAAAATAGTCAGTAATTTTTGTTATTTTTAAATATTTATTCACAAGTCTATTAACCCATATAATAAGAGCATAGGAAGAGAGTCAGAGTACATTCTGGGGTATATTAGTAAAAATTCATGTGACAGGTAGATTGATGTGATTAGCTCATGTTTTTAAAAGATAATGTAAAGAATAGGGGCTGGGCGGTGGCACTGGAGGTAAGGTGCTTGCCTTGCCTGCGCTAGCCTAGGACAGACCGTGGTTCGATCCCCTGGTTTCCCATATGGTCCCCCAAGCCAGGAGCGACTTCTGAGCGCATAGCCAGGAGTAACCCCTGAGCGTCACCGGGTGGCCCAAAAAATAAAAAAAGATAATGTAAGGGCAGATGAATAAACAAGAAAAAGACATGGGATAAATTATTAATTGAATTTAGTAAGATATGTGGTATTTACTTCAGGTAAAGTGAAGAGGATCTACAGATACAATGAAATAAATACCTTAAAGTACTACCAAAACAATAGGCAATGATGTTAAAAGCATCATTGAGTCTCTCCAATATTTTTTTTCAGTTGAGCCCTTTTATACTAATTATTGCTAATTATTATACTAATTATTGCTCATGTAAAATAATCCTGCAGATTACTTAATTGGAATTCAATAAATAAATTTTCTATAATTTTACTTTGTTTCAAAATATCTGGAGTTATGAAAAATAATCCCATATGATTTGCCCATGGAAAATTTGTTGTAACATGTAAAACATAGAAATATTAAAGAGGATGGGGCCGGAGAGATAGCATGAAGGTAGAGCGTTTGTCTTGCATGCAGAAGGATGGTGGTTTGAATCCCGGCATCCCATATGGTCCCCCAAGTCTTTCAGGAGCTATTTCTGACCATAGATCCAGGAGTAACTCCTGAGTGCAGCCCTGTGATTCAAAAAACAAAAAAAAAGTATTAAAGAGGAGAATCCTCATGCCTATCCTTATCTTACCTCATAAAAAAATAAAAAAAAAAGATAGTCATGAATATAATATTGGGCAGATGAAAACCTTTTTAATTGTGATATGTACATATATGCATATGTATCAATTTAAGTGAGTCAGTGCTACAAACTTATTGAGACAAATCTTTTATCAAGTTATAATGCACTAATAAGAATAGAATGTGCAGGGGCCCGGGAGATAGCATGGAGGTAAAGCGTTTGCCATTCATGCAAAAGGTCATCGGTTCGAATCCCGGTGCCCCATATGGTCCCCCGTGCCTGCCAGGAGCAATTTTTGAGCATGGAGCCAGGAGTAACCCCTGAGCACTGCCGGGTTTGACCCAAAAAAAAAAAAAACCAGAAAAAAAAAGAATAGAATGTGCAGTTACTGCCAATAATGACTTTTGGACACTGTTATTTGACTTTCTGACATTATCCCTGTGCTTCCCTCTGACTACAGGGCACAGGCACTGCAGTAAGACACCCTGGGAAGAAAAGAGAGGCCTTGTTCAATGAGAATAAGACCACCACGATGTACAAGTTAGGAAAATGCAAGTCATTTCCTTGAAATAATAAATAGTGCTTCTACAGAATCTAAGATTCTGAATGAAAAGAAAGCACTCCCTGGAAATGTTTCTTTTGTGTCAGGAGGGAATGGTTTTAAAGAGGACATTCTGGTGTGATTATATGTTATCTTTTTTTAAAATATAAATAATGCAAATATTAAGCTCTGGAACATTGCTTTATATCTTAACATGCCATGAAAATGCACTGCATGGCAGATGCTAGGCATACCTATCTACAGAAAGTACTATGAAACTAACTGTTGGCTTCAGCTGAGGAAAATTTGGAACACTTCAGATGACTGGGAAATGAACATTTAAAAATAATGAGGCAGGGATTCTGTGATAATGAAATGTCAAAGTATTTGAATGTGTGTTTGTTTTGTGACTATAAATAAATTCTAATGTGTTAGAAGAGAATACAAGTACTAAGGTTTCCTACTAGCATAGACTGGTACCAATTCAATCCCTAGTGCTACAGCTGGTTCCTGATAAACTGCCAGGAATGAGCCCTGTATAGAGTCCAAAAGAAGCCCTGGTATTATTTGAGGCCCTTCAGAATCCCCCAATCAAATACATAAATTCTTACTATTTTAATGCAAGCAATGATTTTCACAGACATAAAGTGCATGAAGCTTTTAGGCAATGTCCATTTAATCACAAATTATTACAGTATAATGCTGTGACATGAAATAGAACCCTCTCCTGGAGCATCACAAATATCTATTTCTGCTCAAAGCAGAACATACTCAATATGACATTCTGCTCTTCTCTTTTATTCAAGCGATAAAATTTGCCTGAGTTTATGACGTGTGATATGGGAATTCAAACTATGGAGCACTGTAATGAGAAAGAACATTTGCAGACCCTGGGATACGTTAATGAAAGCAAAGAGTAAAGATTCCTGTTTTTAAAAGAGGCCAGGAGAAACACAAGAGTCAATCAATATATGCCTAATGTATAAATATATTGAGCAGGGAGTTTATGATGGGTACTATGAATGGTCAGTGCAGAGGGTAAGGAAGGTCACGAAGGGATCCCACAAGGAGGAATGCTTAATATGAGATTTACCTTCCATTTGACTATCATGAAAAGGTGATTGTAATCAATGCAACTGATAGGGTCTGTAGAAAGTGTGAGGTTAAGGTAGGCAGCTGATACAGGAGGGTAGGACTCAATAAGCCAGTAGGGCTCACCATACCATTTCTGAGGCCAACACATTCTCCTTCCAGTAACTCATCTTGGGATTGGTCTATTTATATAATTATTATTTTTTTTGTTTAAACACCATGGTTACAGGTTGTTCATACTACAGATTTTTTTCACATATAAAGTTGTTTATGATTGAGTTTGAGTTATACAATGTACAACAACCTTCACCAGTGTACAGTTCTTGCCACCAATATCAGCAGTTTTCCTCTCATTGAGGTTGGTCCTTTTTGAAACTGAGTCCTTTTAGAAAGCTGGATGAAACCACACATGAAATGACTCCTCCACCTTGGGCATCATACAAGTAGAAGATTTATTTGTTTCAGGATTTCTCTTAAGTCACTCTTGCTCCAAAGTGGAGTGAACAAAAATCAATTGCAAAAAGTATAGAAGTCATCTGAGTTACAAATGGTGAGACAGGAAGATGAAAAATTCAAAGAAATGGTTCTCAGTAAAATAAGCATTACATCATCACATGTAGGGTATGCACGTGAGACTTTATGAGCTAATAAATTTCTGAGGATATTTCTGATGTTGTAGTTCCAGAACATACACCTCACCTGAAAGACATCAGATTAGACATAGCAACTGTACCCCCATGGAATCTGAACACTGGCTGTACAGGCCAGAAACAGTCACTGTGGTTGAAAGTACTAATGCATTCCTCCTAGCAATATATTAGAATTTTTTATGGTGGACATATAAGACCAATTCTGTTTTCTTTTGCATTTATTTGCCTTGGTATAGTTGTTTTGCCCAGAACAAAGATCATCCTGGTTTCTTTTTTTCTTTCTTTTTTTTTTAAGGTCCACTAGCGAGTATATTTTTGAAAATCATTGAATCAACAATTAACTCAATAAAGACCTAGCAGAAGGTTTAGTAAACTTTTCTTCTTCTCTTTATAAGGATAAGAAGTACAGCAAAAACAGTGTTAGAGTGGCAATTGTTGTTTGCATAGACTCAGCAAAATATGGGGGACGTGGAAGGGAAAAGCCTTGTCCTAAATACAAGGAGACCTTACCCCTGAAGTTTTCTGGCATAAGACCATTTCTAGGCTCCAGGCATAGTAAGTTTCCCAACCCAAGTCATTGTCTGTAATACCAATAGCTCCCCCAGTCGCTGTTGTTGGTGTCAGATTTCTGTAGTTAGAGATCCTGGAATCTGTGTATTTCCTACATGGAAGTCAGGATGATGTGGAGCGTCCTCTAGTTTCACCTCACAACAAGAGGTCAATGCTGACAGCCCTGCCCTGAAAGCAGGTTGTTGTTATGTCTTCTTGGTGTTAAAGGACCTCTTTTTGGAGTAGGCCGATGCCGGGGCAGTGGTAGGGTCCTCTGTGGTAGAGGATTGCTCCCAGGTGATGTTATAGATAACTGTGATTGTTTCGTAGATGGCATCCTGGTTCAGGGGTGAATGGACAATGCCCATTCTTCTGAGACCATCCTGGTTTCTTTGTATCTGTTTGTTTACAATCTGGATTCACCGTAGGGCCCAGAGAGATAGCACAGGGCATTTGCTTTGCAAGCAGCCTATCCAGGACCAAAGGTGGTTGGTTCGAACCCTGGTGTCCCATATGGTCCCCCGTGCCTGCCAGGAGCTATTTCTGAGCAGACAGCCAGGAATAACCCCTGAGCACCACCGGGTGTGGCCCAAAAACAAAAAAACAAACAACCTGGTTTCACCCAAAACAGAGACTGTCTTAAAAGTAAACCTGGGTGGGACAGGCTCAGGATAGGCTGAGCTATCTGCCCTTACTCTGCTTTTACTCCATCTGGGGGTGGTCCCTGTCCTCAATAAAAACAATTTTGACAGACAGCTTACTCTCTCTGTATAAGGTAATAGATTGCAGGACTGTATGTTTTTCACCCTCAGCCTAGTTTGGATCATTTTATGCAGCAACTCTGCTTTAGACTCTTTCATCTGGGGTTGGAGATATGGTGCATGGGGTGATTTTACAGTCTAGGTAAATCAGTTCTCTTCTTTACATGTAAATGTGTCCAGAATCCAAATTTTAAATTAGGTTCTCTCAAACCCTAATCATTCATTCAGATTCTGTCCCTCACCTTCCTACCTCCTATGTGCGATACACAGAAATAAAGAAAGAGAATAATAAATGACCAGAGGTGACAGATCCTGAGTACTGATCTACAGAACTGAGCTTACACAGGCTAGGGAAATAGATGGGAGAGAATGAATAAACAATGGCACCGAGTGTGGTGTAGAACATTGGATGCATCAAATCCATCACACACAGGAGTGGAATTTTCCAGGGCTTCAAATGATCCAAAGATATATTTAAAAACCCCTCTCCACCTATTAAAAATTGGAAAGAAAAAGAGTTGCATTCCAAACTGTTACCTTCTATTTTATTTTTGCCTCATTGGGAGTAGCCTAGAAGAATCTAGCACTACTTTAGTGTGATTTGCATAGAGCAGATACTTTGGTTGTCAATTATGATTCAAGGATTTTTGCCAAGCTAACCATCTGGAAATCAGCATGATATTTTTGAGCAGAATGCAGTCAAGTTTTCAATTTTACCAAGTGAGTTTATTTAAGTCTATTATTTTCAAGCTAATAAGCAAGTCCTGGTGCCCTATTCTTACATTTTATGCTCTGTTTCACTGAGAAACATTTTTAAGTAGAGTTCATCTAGCTTTAACTCACAGTCTGTTGAAAAACTAATAAACAAATTTTTGAGGGGCCAGAGAGATAGCAAAGTCACAGGGTACATGTTTTCAGGTTGTGTCATGCCAGAAAGTGCTCAGTGTTTATTTTTGGCTCTGGTCACTTTAGGTGGTACTCAGGGATCGAATTCAGGTGGCCACATGCAGTGTAGCATCTTACCTACTGTACTATCACTCCAGTACTTGTTTTTCTTTTCTTTCTTTCTTTTTTATTATAATTTAGATGATAAGGCTACAACAGATTTCAAGTTTCTGGTCATGTAGAAAGTATGAAGTTACTGCACTGAAGTGTCAGGATCCACCCTCAATTTCTGTCAACTTTAGTCCAACATTTCTTCCCTCCTACCCTACCTTCATTATTTGCATCTGACAGTTATGATTTTGATAGAAACCATTACCTAACTAGCACCACCTATATGCTCCAGACACTTCTCTTTGTCCCATGTTCAATCCTGCCCACCTCCTGCCCATCCATAGTTTAGTCTTCAATGTTTATTTTAAATGGATGTTATTCATGCTCTTGTACTGTTTATTGATGTATCACATGAGTAAGATCATATTGTGTTTGTCTTTCTGCCTCACACTTAATGTTCTCAACATGGTAACCTCTAATTCTATCCAAATTGCTGCCAAGTGCATGCCTTTATTTTTTTTTAGTGGTTGTACTTTATGTATTGTATAAATATGTTACAACCAATTTTATCCATTTATCTGTTGACAATTTAGACTTACATCTCATGGCTATTGTACTGAGAGTCACAGTGGCTGTAAGAGTGCATGGTGAATATGTTGTAGCTCATCCAGGCCAGACTCAATCCCTGACAGCACTGGGCTCTCCAAGCATTGCTGGGTGTAGCTAATGATGCCCCCAAGCATTGTCAGAATTACTCTATTGGTCCATTACCCAGTACTATAGACCTGCATGTTATGTCATGTATATATTGGCACTGGAACTTAACTGTTGATCTGTTGCCAAAGTATCACTGGGTATGGCTCCTGGGAACAAGATTCCATTAACAAAATATTTTGAGAAAAACTACTTTCTATAAGTTTAAGTTTACACAAACCTTGAGAATTTTGAACAGTAATTTTTATCCTCCATTATTAAACCTATGATTTTGGTACTTATATTTGTTTGATTTTTTCAAACATTACTCTCCTCAACACTTTGATTTAAAAATATCATGATATTTTAACATATTCCATCTAATTTTTATTTACTTAAATATAAGAAATAAAATGTAACTCAACTTTCAAAAAAGCATACATATCTTATATTTATATAATTTCCAGAATTCTTTTTTTTTGGGGGGGGGGTTGGGTCACTCCCAGTGGCACTCAGTTCAGTGGTTACTCCTGGCTCTGTGCTCAGAAATCACCCCTGGCAGGTTTCAGGGACCATATGGAATGCCGGGATTCCAACCATTGTCTGTCCTGTGTTGGTTGTGTGCAAGGCAAACGACTTACCTCTGTGCTATAGCTCTGGCCCAGAACTCTCTCCAGATTTCCAGAACTCTTAAAAATAAAATAAAATTTATCTGAAATGCTTTGCACAAATGAGTTAGAGACTACAAAATATAACAATGCCTATTTTATCAAAGTTCAATATAATTCAATCTAATTAAATAAAAATGTAAGTTTCTGAGGAATTGTGTTTTATTAAAAAGTCTGAAGTTACCTTTTAAATACTATGGTTGTGCTAACTACATGCTGCTATATAAATGAAAATTCTAAGTAATTAAAACAAAACTAAAATAAAACAAAATAAAAATGTCCTTTCTGTCTGAGGCCAGAGAGATAGTACAGGGTATAAGTTGCAAGTCTTGCAAATGGTTGACCCTGGTTTGACCCTGGCACCAAACAGTCCACAGAAGATGAATATATGTTTAGCAGAACTAAAGTTTTCTTGGTGATCTCTGGGACTGGTCTTCATCCTGTGGTCTTTCTAGTGAAGCTATTTTTGGGTTAATTAGAAGAACAGGGAAGAGGTCCTGGAACAACTGGGAAGTGCTAGTCCCTGTCTCACCAAAGATGTTTTCTATGTTTTGTTCACCATGTGTACCATGTCCACCACATTAAGGTCTCAATAGCAACTAGTCAATGACTAGTAGTTCTATGGCAGGAAACTGAGCTTTTGAACATGGAATCACCACCATGAGTTCAACAAGATAATGATGAAATAAACACAAAGGTGTTACTCTTAATTTTTCTATTAGGATTAGGAACAAACCTTTGCCTCTTAGTTTCTTCCGTCATACTAAATATTGTATTGTATTATTGCCATTAACTCAATGTCATACACAATCTCAGGAGAATTCTTTAGAGCTTTTTGAAAGCAATATATGTTGTCCAAAGAAATAGATAAAGTCTTTATCTTAAAAAGAAATCTGAGCTCAAGTTCTGTAAAGAATTGCCTTGAATACCATCAGAAAGGCCTCAACACTAACAAACAAAAACCTATCTTGATGCCCTTGATAGGATAGTGAAGCTTTTGTTTGTGCTTTTGTTTGGATATGGGAAGAAAGGAACTCTCTGGTAGGAACACTGCTGGTAAGAATGTCATCTAGTTCAGATTTTATGACAAACAACATGGAGATTCCTCAAAAACCTGGAAATTGAGCTCCCATAAAATCTAGCAATATCAGTTCTAGGAATATATCCTAGGAACACAAAAACACAATACAAAAATGCCCCCTGCATGCATATGTTCATTGCAGTGCTATTTATAATAGCCAAATTCTTGAAGCAACCTGATGCTTGACAATAGAAGAGTGGCTAAAGAAACTGTGGTACATATACCCAATGGAATACTATGAAGCTGTCAGGAAAATGAAGTCATGAAACTATTATGCTGAGTGAAATAAGTCAGAGGGAGAGAGATGGACACTTAGTCTCACTTGTTTGTGGGATTTAAGAAAAATAAAAGACAGTTTTGTAATAATACCCTGAGACAATAGAGACAAGGGCTGAAAGGACTGGCCCATGATATGAAGCTTACCACAAAGTGTAGTGAGCACAGTTAGAGAACTAACTAGACGAACATTGTCACTATCATGATAATGGTAGTGAGTGAAAGAAATAGAATGCCTGTCTCAAATATAGGCAGGAAGTTGATAAGGAGAGAGATGGAGGAAAGTTGCACTGATAAGGGGGTTGTCCTTTTTTATAACTGAAACCCATCTACAAACATGTTTGTAATTATGGTGATTAAATAGAGATATTATTAAAAATAAAAGCTTCACTATAGGGCCAAGTATGTAGGTCTGAAGTAGAGCCTGGCCTGGTATGTGTGATTTGATGACTTCCTGTCATCAATTTCTCCCAAGAACCATCAGGATCTCCTTCTCATACCATAAACACCTCCAAGTGTACAGCCTTGCATGTGGCTAACCCAGGTTCGATCCCCTAGCATCCCATCTGGTCCCCTGAATAAAACCAGGAGTAATTTCTTCACACAAAGCCAGGAATAACCCCTGAATACTAGTGGGTGTAGTCAAAAAACAAGTAAACAAAAGTCAAAACTGAAGATGCTATTCATGTATATTTCATATGAATTTACATTGTGTGCATGAATAGTCTTTCAACTCAATCCTGCTGAAGGTAGCTTCAATATAAAAGTTGTCTTTGGTGTTTACAGAGAGTTTTCTTAGAATCTCTATTTGCCTTTCATGAGTGTGTTTATAAGTTCCACTGAAGGTTAGAGCCCGAAAATTTTTACTCATAAGTTTGATGATTTCTACTTCAATTATATAACTAAAGTCCTGTAGAATCTTAATGGGTTGGATTTTAAATAACATTGACAAATGGAATAGAAGGTTCTTCAGTGCTTGGATAAAACCAACTGACAGAAATAAAGGAAGAGTTTGTCATAGCATGCCATAATTTATAATGGGAAGGAATGAAAACAGAAATGTGGTGATGATCATTGGAGAAGTATCACAATGATCACATTGTGAGAACACTGGAATGACTAGTCTTGGCAGACGAACTAAATCAAAGATTTTATGATTAGAATAAATTTGCTCTGATAAAGTGAATGAATAATAAAATATAAAAAGCAAAAGGAAGGAAGAACAAACACAGTATAATGGAATAGATTTTGTTTGAAGACCTCCCCTATTGGTGTTCAGGAATTACTCTTGGTTCTGTGCTCAGGGATCACTTCTGGCAAGGTAAGGGATCATATGGGGTGCCAGGGGTCAAAACTGTATCTACCACATGCAAGTCAAGCATCCAATCTGTTGTCTCCAGCCCCATCTCTGATTTTCTAACTAAGTACTTTCTACCAACAGTATAGCTATCATCTTTATAGTTATCATTTCTCTATTTTCCATCTATTTCCACTCTATACTTATTATCATTTTCTCTGTGTGTTTTCTTAATTTGGGGGCTACACCAGGTGGTGCTCAGGAGTTTTTTCTTGCTCTACACTCAGGAATTACTCGTGGCATTGCTCAGGAGACCACTTAAAATGCTGGAGATCAAACAGGGTCAGCTGCATGTAAGACAAGTAACCGTAAGGGCTGTTCTATCTCACCAGACCCCCTTTTTATCTATATTTTCATCTGTTATATTTACCTCTGGAACTTCCATGTCCTCCAACTCTGTAACTCTGTCTTATATATCTAGAATATTTATCTCTATTTCACTTCTATGTTTAGAGTCTATTAATATCTATATAGTCATTGTCACTTAACAATGCAAGTTTTAATAAATGTAGTCATTTTGCCATAAAGCAAGTGTCAGAGTAGGCTACTTCTGTATAACCATATATATACATGTAGATATACATATAAGTCAAACTGTATTAGCTGCTCATTTGTGACTGAAACATTCTGTTTTGTTTGGTTGGTTTTGAGCCACACCCAGTGATGCTCAGTTACTCCTGACTATGTACTCAGAAATTGCTCCTGGCTTGGGATACCATAGGATACATAGGGAGATCAAACCATGATCCATCCTAAGCTAGTGCATGCAATGCAGATGCCTTACTGCTTGAGCTCCACTGTTCTGGCCTCTGAAACATTCTTATTTATTAAATGTCAGTACCTAACTAGATTTAAAATTTGTATTCTGACCCTCAAGTGTTTAATTGAAAATAGCAGATGTATATTTTATAGATATATCAAACCTTTGAACAAAATGATTTTTAAGTTTCTTCTTTCCAATAGTCTCTTGTCCAAAAAATTTTCACTATAGTACATGTAAATTTCATTATAATACATGTAAATGCTTTTCCTTAAACAATTATACTAAATTTATCAGCAAGTCATTCTGAGTCTACAACTAAAATATAGTTCAGATCAA
The DNA here is from genome assembly GCA_004027635.1 of Crocidura indochinensis. NCBI lineage: Eukaryota > Metazoa > Chordata > Mammalia > Eulipotyphla > Soricidae > Crocidura > Crocidura indochinensis. Next base: position 16,151 of record PVKC010012937.1, read on the forward strand.
TAATATTTCATTATATCTTTTAATAATGTCTTTTCCCTGAGTCAGTGATCCTTGCTTTTCAGCTCTGCCTCTCCCTTTATCAGAGTGATCTTCTGAGACTCTGATTCTATCATAACAAGGAATATCTTCTTACAGTCTCTGACTCTCAACAATTATTCTCTACAATAAACTTCACTTATCAACATTATCATATCATTGAGCAAAAGAAATACCATATCAGGCATTAGAAGCATATAGTAATTTGAGAAGCATTACACTGTCTTCTGAGCGTCATTGGGACCAAGTCATGAGCACATAGCAAGAATGAGTGTGACTGTGACTAGGTGTGAAACAAAAGAGTCTCCTCAATACAAAGCAAAATACAAGTAAGCACACGTAAAAATCCACGACTTGTGATCTCAACACACATGCCTTGTTTTTAATGCCTTAGGTGGACGAATCTGAAGAATTGGTAGCAATGAAGGAATGATGCACCAAGTAGTCAGGAAGGGATGGACACAATCTGGTCTTTCGCCTTGAGCTCTCTGCCCAACCCAAAAGCCAATTCCCAATATCAGAAGGGGGAAGGTCAAATATTCCAGGTGGACTTTTACATACCAAAAGAAGAGGTTTAGGGAAGGAGGAAGTTGAGGAAACACCTTTGTTTGAATTTGAAAGCTTGGTATCATCTTACACCTTAGCACATAACTTTTACTCACTATAATATTTTTTTAACAAAAAGAATTTGGCAAGTAGCTGAAACAATGCATAACGCCCAAGATGGCAGACTAGTTTCCAAACTTGGTCCAAGCTTGCCTACAAATGGAGAGTCTGGAGGAGGAGAGGATTGTGTAGGCTGATTGTGTATATGCTTCCTGGGAGAAGAGTGAGGGAAGTTAGGATGCCTACTTCTCCCTCCATTCAATTCAATCATGATAGGGAAGTTAAGGCTTTCAAGAGAGACGTAAGCTTTTTATTGAATTCAATGACTTTCAACATACACTGAACTTTGGACTCATTGATAAAAGTAACCCCTACTCCTAAGGCGACACATATGTACTAACTGCACTTTTGGTTGCAATTAGGGAGTAAGAATTTATAAAAGTTGTTCTCAGAATTATTATACTTATAGATAATGCTGCAATGTACTAAATTAAATAATATTATTTCGCTCCTGGCTTGGGGGAACATGTGAGATGCCGGGGGATTGAACCACGATCAGTCTTAAGTTAGCATGGACAAGGCAAATGCCCTACTGCTTGTACCACTGCTGTGGCCCCTAAATAATATTATTTTCAACTATAATACATATGACTGTCTTACACTTCCATCTACTTTGCATCATTACTGTTTATAATGTTGGAAGCTATATATTTGTATATATAGTTTCTTTATATATAACAATTATATTATATTGTAATTATTATATTTTAATATATAATATAATAATATATAATATAAAAGAAAACAAAAAGTCTGAATTTTTGTCCTACTCTAAGACATAAAGTCAGTTTCCTATGTTTAAAGTTATTAAACTTTGGATACATTGAGAATATCAATTACCGAATTGATGAAAATCAGTTACTGTTCTTGGCTAGACGCCTTTATGCTAACTTACAGTGAAGAGTTAGAATAATGAATTTTTTAGCAAATAATTTTTATCTAGTCAAGCTCTTTATTAAATATATATTAATGTTGGCATTTGGAAATACTAAAAACCCCACTCCACGAGAATTCCAGCAACATAAAGAGTTTCAAAGCCAAGAATATTATGGAAGAGAACCCATAGCATAGAAAGTAGTGAAGGATGTCTTAGATGATCCCATGGACTCCTGGGTTCTTAGATTTAGTGATTTGCTTCTGACCTATTGAATATGTAGAAGTGTTCTTTTTAGAATAATTGTACTAGAATAAAACTTTTTAAAATTTTTATTGTAGTCAGGGGCCCGGGAGATAGCATGGAGGTAAGATGTTTGCCTTTCATGCAAAAGGTCATCGGTTCAAATCCCGGTGCCCCATATGGTCAACCGTGCCTGCCAGGAGCAATTTCTGAGCATGGAGCCAGGAGTAACCCCTGAGCACTGCTGGGTGTGACCCAAAAACCAAAAAAAAATTTTTTTTTATTGTAGTCAAAGTGAATTACAATTATTTCACAGTAATGTTTGAGGCATATGATGACAATGAATGACCACCAGTGTTGTCCTCCCTTCACCCCTGATCCCAGCATGCATCCCCCATATCCCTCCTTTATCACTGTAAGGCTGGTGCAACTTTCCCCCCACCTTGTATAGCTTGTTGTAAATTGGGTATCGAGTCTATTGTCATTGACTTTGGATTTGGTATTCATGTCTAATCAGCTTTTATTTACACCAAATGAACATACGACTGTCTGGTCTTGGTACCATCTATTTTCCCCCTCAAATTATGAGGATGATTAAGGTGATTCCAGTAATGTAGAACAAAACCTTTTAAGTGATAAGAAAACAGTAGCTTCTAATTGGCTTCCATATTGACATATTGATTTTTCTCTCTCCTTGGGGTACGACCTTCTCTGATGAGGGGTCATGTTGTTGAGAACCTATATTCTGAGGTGTATGTGATGAGGGGCCATGTTGTTAGAATCCTGTACCCTTAGGACTCAGGTTTTCTGGCCACCCAGTCAATAAGCTCTGAAGTCAAACATCTTCTCATCAGTTGATACTATCTATCAAATACAGCCCAGCAAGAAAGTGCCTGAAAATTTCCCTATACATCTTCCTGCAGAGACAAACAGCTAATCTGTCTCCCCTGTCTCTACAAAGCTATGAATGAGTATTAATTAGCTCTTATAGCTGGTATGGAATCATTTTTTGCAGACACATACCAAAAATATCCATTCTATCAAATATCACAAATGTTAACTGTATATTATAAGCTGCTTCCTGGAAAGAAGTTTCCATTTTTAAATAATGTACGCTGGCAAAAAGCACATTCTGACATGGGGAAATAAACAGTGCTGACATTTACACAGTGCAAACAAGGTCGTATGTATATGCACTTCATTAGACTGTTCTTTGGAGAAAGGTTCTGCAAAGGGTAACTCCATGTACCATTCAAATGAGAGGTACGAAAGAGCGTAACTTATTTGGATAACAATTGCAAAACCTGTTTATCTATTTAAAACCTTCCATTGTATGTATTTATCTAGCATTTTACTCTTGAATTCCTTTACTTTTTTGGTTCCTTGGAGAAAAGAGGTGAAGTGGTGTATCTGTTTCACTTAATATTTGCTTATTTCTGTTGCCACTCCAATGGCTGCCTCTGCCATGCTTGCCTGGTGCCTGCCTTCTCTGGTATCCTCACCTTGGTGGGCCAGGCAGGCATAGAATTGGTCCATTTAGGATTCGTGGATTTCAAGACTTAAGTAGGCTTCCTTGATGACACATCTTTTCTGTTTATTCTTGGAACCAAGGAATGCAGCATTTCTGTAATACTCCTAATATAATTCCTACTTACAGGAAATTTGCTAAGGCTGTTGAGAGTCATAAAATTAATAATTATTTTTTAAATAATAAAAAATGTTCCTTAGAGTTCCTTTATATTATCTTTCAGGACTATAGAGAAACACCTATTATTTGTATTTACAGAATTATTTCCAGCTCATTCCTCCCATTTCTCATTTTCACTACAAAAACGTTGCCATTTTAGAGAGACCTAATGCATCTTGCTGAAAATATTTTCCACAATTAATGAACAAAATCAAACACTTTATCTTTCTGAAAATATGTTCTTTTCTTTTGTGATATTGAATTTGCATAACTGTAGAGTAATATGTGCAAAACATTGTTCAAAACATTGTTTAAGGGTTCATTTATAATCCTTGGAATCATCATTTAAAAATAAAACAAAAGGTAACTTTTGTTGCTAGAATAAAACAAAATCTGAATTTTTTCACATATTTTTGGTATAATGTCAAATGGTGATTATGAAAAAGACAAAATTCTTCAATTAATTTAGCATAAGATTAACAACATGCCTAGAATAGTTTCAAATAATTGAAAGCTGGATTCAAGCATATACTCATATACATATGTGTATTAAAGGATTGTTGATCAAAATAAACATAGAACTTATAAAACCACTAAAAGAGAAAATAAAACTAAATTTATCATTGACAAATAAATAGCTAAATCAAATCTGATATATATATATAGATATATATGTAGTGGAATATGATTCCGTATTTAAAAGAAATAATATTCTGACATGTTCTACAACAGAAGAAAAAAACTTATTTGAAATGGTTAGAAGCAAATTTTTATTCAATGTTTATTTATATGCAGCAACAAGATATGTTAAAAGATAATTTTATATAGTTAATCATATAATATTTACATATGGTTAGGTAGTATGATAGAAAATATGCACTAATTAGTTATTCTAGAAATAACACATTTTGCCATTACAGACAACAAACTGGAAGAAAAGCAGTAGTTTCCAACTATCGGGATTCCTAATTTAATGAAACACAAACAACACAGAGATGTACAAATGAGAAAATGCTAAATTACTGAATTTCTAAATAAAGTACAAATTACCAAAATATAAATGCACAAAACATGTAGATCAGAATAATAAGTTCTCAAAATTTGATTTTTTAGAAAGAGTCTGAACATGAATATACAAGGGTTAATTTAATATATTCAAGGCTTGACAGAAAACAATCAATGTACACTGAATACATACAACCAACTGTCATATAAAGCAAATTGCATTAGACTAATTGGTTTACCTGAGTTATTTTTAATATTTTTCTATATTTTTATATTCAAAATTATAACTGAACATTAAAAGATCTAGGCATAGCCATCTGTCTCATTTACTGCTCCTTTTCTTCTCAACAAAATGCCTTTCAAATTATATTAAAATCTCAAAAAAATTTTAATGAGGCCTTTCTCTATGTTTCATAAAGGCTGTTTTGAGTCCCTTTATATTATCTTTCAGGACAATAGAGACACGCCTATTATTTTCATTTACAAAATTATTTCCAACTCATTCCTCACATTTTCACTACAATAAAAACTGCCATTTTAGAGAGACCTTAACGCATTTTATCAGAAATATTTCCCATATTTAATGAACAAAGTCAAGCATTTTAACTTTCTGAAAATATGCTCTTTTCTTTTGTAAAATTGTGTTTAAAAAGTGGTTATGGAGGGTTTTATGCATGAAATAGTCCAGCATCATGTCCTCTCTGAAAATTTCTGCTGTCTGCTTCCTTCCACTATTGTTCCATCATTGGTTGTCCAATCCCCGTGAGACATCATCTACGACAAACTTCCTACTGCAGACAAATTCTCCATCTCTGCTGCCTTGTTTCTAGTACAGTTTTGTACTGTAGTTTAAAGTTATGTAGAGAGAAGTTTTCCTTCTTCCTTTTTCTTCTATTTTCCTAGGATTGGTTGCCCATTTGGGAGATTTTATAAATATTAGCAGTATATTTTATAAATATTAACAGTATCTGATCTATGTCTTTGAAAACTGTCATGGATATTTTCTTAGATACTCATTGAATCTGTATAATGCTTTTGACAATGTTTTTATTATGACAATAGTAATTTTTTCCAATTAACACATTTTCAATCTAAATGTAGTGTTTCTATTTATTCAGATTCTTTTTTATTTCTTTTGTTGTTGTTGTGTTTTGGGGCCACACTCAAAGGTTATTCCTGACTTTATACTCACTACTCACTCTTGGCTTGTTCATGGGAACATATGAGCTGCCAGGAACAAACCTGGGTCAGCCACATGCAAGGAATGCACCTTACCCACTGTACATCTCTCTTTACTGTCTCTCGCTTTTTTAGTACTCATTTATATAAATCTATTCTACTTATTTATGCTTCTCAAATTTTACCCCATATTTGGGGTATATTCAAGTATGTGAATCTCTGTACTCATCATATTTTATGTTATTATTATTATTATCATCATCTTTTTTTGGTTTTTGGGCCACATTCAGTAACAGTCAGGGGTTACTCCTGGCTATGTACTCAGAAATCGCTCCTGGCTGGGGGGTACCATATGGGATGCCGGGGTATCAAACTGCGTTTTGTCCTAGGCTAGTGCATGCAAGGTAGACACTTTATTACTTATGCCACCACTCCAGCCTCTTATGTCATTATTTAATCTGCTATTTCTTTATCCTTATTCTTTACTTAGAAATGTAGTATCCAATAATTGTTCCTATTCTGGGGACAATTTGAAATCCTCCCTGGATGATCCTTGTTTCCTGAAAGCTTAATGTATTAAATGTGTACATAAAATTTTAGTGGCTTTTAAAATCTTTATAATAATATCTAATCAGTAATCATACTTCATAATCATCACTATGGAAATACAATGACAAATAGAGTTGCATAAATTTAACATATGCAAAATGTTCTTTGGCATACATACTATACGTTATAAGATTATATTACAATCTTAGCTATAAAATTACATATAGTTTTTGTATAAGTTATAAATTATAAAATCATAGTTATAAGATTATAAATCCAATAATGCTCATTAGTGTAACTCCAATAATTCTCATTAGTGTACTTAACCAAAAACTTTATCTCATCACCTTAATTTAAATGTGATGAAATCATGTAATAGATATACGCATAACAATTTTCAAGTGCTTACGGTTAACTAAAGTTACTAAGTTATGAAGTTCTCTCTCTCAACAATGTCCCATTTTCTCCATTTCCCAGTACTTTTACTTTAATTTCTTTTCTTTTTTTGGGGGGGGGGGTCACATCCGGCAGTGCTCAGGGGTTACACCTGGCTCCATGCTCAGAAATTGCTCCTGGCAGGCACGGGGGACCATATGGGGCACCGGGATTCGAACCTATGACCTTTTTGCATGAAAGGCAAACGCCTTACCTCCATGCTATCTACCGGCCCCCTACTTTAATTTCTTAAATCTTTTTTATCCCCTCTCCTTTAATTTGCTATGTCACATACAATATACAAAAGTCCCTTCTTCATACTCTTGATGAAATTTTCTTTTTTTTTGGGGGGAGCACACCCATTTGATACTCAGTGGTTCCTCCTGGTTATGCGCTCAAAAATAGCCCTTGGATTGGGGGAACCACATAGGATGCCGGGGGATCGAACCTCGGTCCGTCCTAGCCTAGCGCTTGCAAGGCAGATGCCTTACCTCTAGCGCAACCTCTCCAACCCCTTGACATTTTCTTTTGATTTTATTTTGTT
>PVKC010012938.1:0-23373 GCA_004027635.1 Crocidura indochinensis
GTAACCCCAGAACACCATTGGATATGACCAAAAATCTTGGAGGGAGTGGGGAGAATTATGTAGTGTTTTGGATTTTTTGGGTTTTGTTTTTTTTTTTACTTCCAATCTCCAAATAGCAAAAATAATCCAGAGGAAAAGTGGTGGTTCTATGGAAACATTATTTACGGGCTGGAGGAGTAGTTGACTAGACCTTCATGCTGAACTTTTGTCTCAGAGCCAAGGCACCAAGGGAAGGCAGGAAGACCCTAGCTATGAGCCCTGGGAGAGACATGTCCAGTAGAGAATGAGAGGGTGGGACAGATGGGCTGTTTTCCTAGGGTCCCTGAAATATTGGTTTCCTGGGATACCCCTGAGGGGTTCTCACCTCCCACAGCAGTTTCTGCTCAGAGGAGAAAGTCAGGGTGCAGTGGGGAAGAGAAAAGGTGTGTCAGTCTCGAGCTGGGCTGGGCTTCTTCCCATGACCAGAGGGCTGCGCTTACCTTCCTGCTCCCTGCAAGCAAAGGACACATGTCAAGGCAGTCGTGCTCTTGGCCAACACGGCCCACCCCCAGGGCACTCCAGGAAAGGACAACAGAAGGACTGTTAAGGGCATAGTGCCCAAGATGACATGATGACACTGAGCAGGGTTTTATGGGGCCTCACCAGCCCCTGCTTGGGGGGTACTTTCAAGCCAACTTTCCTGTCTCCATTTCCATATGTAGCTTCTGGCCTGTCTCCAGCCCTCTTGGCATTGCATCTTTCCTTCCTTAATCCCCCTGCTCCATGCCTAAGTTCTACCCAGTACCCTCAGTTCCGAGAGAGAAGCACAGAGAAGGATAAGAATCCTTCACAGGAGTCCCCAAACATCCCAGAGCATGAAGAGCACAGTGGGGCAGGCCCTTACTCCCCAATACTCACTCATACTCCTCCACCACCTCCTCCGTGTCCGACATGGTCTGCTCTCCCTCCAGAAAGAGAAGAAAATCAAGGTCCAGGAAGAAACATTCAACTCCCCACAGCTGTCTGTGATGTGTGACTTGAACCTTCCTTCTTGACCAAGAGAGATAGCCAGCCCCAGCACAGTGACCAGTTCATGCTGCTTTTAACTCTGACCTGTGGCCAGGCAAATTGCTCAGCATTTTAGGGTTCCTGTTCAGATCCCTGGGACTGAGCAATATTACGGCGAGTAGAATGCTTGCTTTATATGCAGTCAACCCAGTTCAATCTCTGGCAATCCCGTAGGGTCCCTTGAGCCCCACCAGGAGTGGGGCTAAATAAAGAGCTAGGAGGAAGCTTAGAATACAACTGGGTGTTTCCCCCTAAATTTATGTTAACCTTGGGGCATGGGAAGGGACTGAAGAAAGTTCGGGTGTCCCAGGTTTGATTCCCAACACTGCATGGTCTGTACCAGGAAAGATCCACAGTTGTGGTCCCCAGAACAAAGCCAACTTAAAACCTCTGATCATGTGCAACACCCTTCATCTGATCCCTTCTAGCAGGAGAAGCATGGAGTTGAAGGGTCAGAGCTGTACCCTCTGTGTGGGTATGGTCCACTCATCTCTGTAAAAGTTCCAGAATTGAGCTGGAGCAATAGTAAGGTGGAGAGGGTCTTTGCCTCGAATGTGGCTGACTGTGCTTAATTGTCAGCATCGCATAGGTCCCTAAGCCACCCTCTGTGGGCTCCCCATGTCCTGGGGTAGCCCAGAGCCAGAGCCAGGAGTAAGTTTAGTCTTGAAACCAAACTCACTAAACTAGTCTCACAGGTGAAAGTTGAATCAGATGTCACAACACAAAAACAATCACACACAGATGTAGGCACACATATATGATTATACAGACACACAACCCCTCTCACATACATTGTCTTTTACCCATAATCACACGCACTCACATAATTATTTACAGAAGCACAATCATACACAGAAACAAAAATCACACCTAGCACCAGTCATTTATACATACACACAGTTACACATCATTATATAGATGCATATGACATGTAACACACACACACACACACACACACGACCAAAAACCCTGGTAGTGTGAAATGCGCACACATACACACACACATACACACACACACATACACACACACACACACACACACACACAACACAACCAAAAGCCCTGGCAGTATGAGATGGATCTGAAGTGCTTGGGGAGAAGCCAGGGCTGGCCGGCTCTGCCCTCTAATTGCAGTTCTGCTACCACAGACAAAGAAGCGCCCCAGGAAGTGAGTTCGGGAGGGCCCACTGCTATGGGCTCAGGACCCTCTTCCATCCACTTGCTGTATGTCTTTGGGCAGCTTATTTAACACCTCCCTGGCCCTGAGACACAGTAGGTCTGCTCTGGCGCCTTTGGGCTCTTTGCATGGACCTAAGTGACAACTGTGAGTAGGAAGGTCTGGGAAAACTTGCCATGGACAAGTCTTGGAAAGGTTGGTCTCCCTTCTGGGTTAGGCCAGGTGTCCCACTGGGATAAACATTCCAGCAAGAACTCTCAGTACCCAGGGCACTGGTCACAGTTCACACCAGGCCAGTACCACCTACCCGTATCATCCCACCAACCCCACCACCTGTTCCCACAGCTGGGTCGTGGGAGAATTCAGGGACCTGGTGATGTCTGTATGGAGGAGACAGTGGACTCAGAAGTGGCTCTGCCCACCTGCATACGCTAGAGAGGCAGTGTTGGGGTATGTTATAGTTGAAAGAAACAGCTGCCCTGTCTGGAGGCTTCAGACCCACAGCCCTTTACAACTTGCTCTATCGAGTCTAGTCCAGCTGGAAGATTCTGGAACAGCCAACGTGACTCCATCCAGTCAGGACCCTTCCTGGTCCCAAAGGTGCATCAAGTAGGGTACTGGGGGAGTGGTCTATGTGGACAGAAATCCAAACCACATTTTAGCTCCATGGGGCATGGGGTGAGGGTCAGAAGAGGGATGGAGCCTTGGTCTCTGGAAGAACATTTGAACCCCTAAGGGTCTCCAAATGGGGCCTGGGGCTGATTGTGGCCAAAGAAAAGCACCTTGCTTCAGGAGGCTGGGGGTCCCATGGCAGACAAGCATAGCCCGAGGACAGGGCAGGGGGCCAGATCCACAGCCTCACACAGGAGCTGCTTCCTGAGTCCCAGGAGGGACAAGAGGGGTTGTGAGGACCCATCTGGGATGTATCTCTTCTTTTTTTTTTCTTTGTTTTTTGGGCCACACCTGGAAATACTCAGGTTTTACTCCTGGCTCTGTGGTAAGGGATTACTCCTAGAGGATTTTGGGGACTATTTGGGATGCCAGGGATCGAACTTGGGTCAATTGTGTACAAGGCAAATGCCCTACCCGCTGTGCTATTGCTCCAGTCCCTTAAGCCTCCCACTTTCTCTTCTCTCTCCTGCCTGCCCTAGGCCTGACAGTTTCCAAGAAGGAAAAAGCATCTTGGAGCCCCTCCTGGGAGGTACAGGGGTCAGGGCTGAGAGATACCAACCCAGCCAGGAATTCCAAGGCAAAAATGAGGAGGAAAGGGAATGGGCAGTGGGGGTGGGATCCCCAGCATGGGAGGCAGTCAAAAATCCTCAGGACAAGGTTTGAAAAGGTTCCCAGAGCCTGTGCCTCTGGGTAAAGCAGAGACAACAGAGGCAGAAAAGTTACTGACCCCTCAAGACCAAATTAGTTAGGGCTTCAATCTAACTTTCATGTCTAATTACTTTATGTGGGGCTACAGTTATGCAGCGCTCTGTGATCCTGTTTCTGTGCTCAGGGGTTTTCTGGCTCCCTAGGCAGTACTCAGTTATAAGAATCAGCCTAGGCAGAAAACCATCCATATTTTAGACCCCCTGCTGAATGACCTACCTGAAGCCACTGACCCTCTCTGGCTCCCTAAAGCAGAGGAGCCTCAAGGTCCAGGCATGCAGGAACACTCTGAATTTCTGAGGAATGCAGGCTGCACCCTTGACCCTGGCCCCCCACATTCCCTTGAAGGCTCCCTAAGCCTGCAGCTGTTGGCTGACCAGGAGAACAGAGGAGCAGGGTGAGGCCTGTGGGCAGCGGCGCCTCCCAGATTCCTCCTCAGCCCCCAAAAGGAGTATTTGCCCCCTGAGACCTGGGTCAGAGGAGGAATTCAGGTCAGGCGGTCCCCAGCTGCACAGGCTGGGAATGTGCTTTGAAATTTCTCACCCTCTACACATGCCCTCCCAACCTACTTGCCCGGTAGAATCTCCAGCTCCCACAGCAGCTCAGGGTCTGTGCCATGGGTTGTGGGGACAAGAAGGGACCAAGCCCAGAGCTAAAAAACCAACCATCTTGACTCACCCCTGCAAAGATGGACTGAGAACCCTCAAGGACCACCCAAAATCTCTTAGCCCATGCTTTTCCTGGGAAAGGGAGGTCAAAAACAGATGAAAGTCGGGGTCCACTGGGCAAGTACCCTAGCATGCCTGCCAGCCTTTTTCAGGGCTTTCAGGACCCATTCTTAGTGCTTGGGAGGGAAGAACTTGATCATGAGGTGGCAGTACTGTCTGGAAGTACTCCTTGATTCTCCCTGTTGCAGAGGGTTGCGGAACCCGCGGGGAGAGAAGGGACAGGTCCCTAAATTGGGAGGGGACATCTGTTGCCAGTTCCCACACCATGCTAACTCCAGGGTCTCCGCACCTGGCCCAGCTGCATGCTGACTCTAATTTGAACCCAGTATTCTTGCTGCTCTCTAGCTCTGGCCTCCAGGCCAACCCAGTGGGCAGAGGGATGCTCTGGGGAAAGGCCAGGCCCGGGCCCCCTCTTGGCTCCCTGCAAAGTCTTACCTTGGAACAGGCGCTGACAGGGCTGTGGCCACAGCAGGCAGGACTGAGAGAGGACACGACACCGAGGCTTTAAGCAGGCCCAGGCGCCCGGACATTCACGCAGGAATGTGGGGCAGGAGACAGGGGCGGGGGCTGTGGTGTGAGTGGGGGTGTCGGCTGTTATTTTGGCAGGTGCCTGGGAGAGGGCCAAAGAGACATGGCCCCCACTCCATATAAGCCCATGTGGTTGTCCAGCTGCTCAGATAAAGCTATTTAAAACCAGGACAGATACGCTGGGGACAGAAGGAGCAGCAAGTGACATAAACCAGGTCTCCGTCCTGATAGCCCTGATAAGCAGGTGCCAGTAGTCCTGACTAGCCACAGCAGACTGGGGCTGGGGCTGGGTGTTGTGGGGTAAAGGTATCTCCCTAGATGTTTTCCAAGTCTCTGGTTAGAGGCCCAGCAGGTAGATGCTAGGTATACCCAGACCACCTCCCCACAGCGTAATACCAAGGGGACACTTCCACCATGCACCCTAAACCATGTTAGAAAGCCTTCTCCCACATTGGGAGCCAGTACAGAGGGGTTGAAACTCTTGTGAAGAAGGAAGTTTCATCCAGAAAGGGGACATGGCCAGGCACCAGATGAGGCTGACCAGCACTGCCTTATGTTGTATCTGGGATGTCACAGCTCTGGTTCAGGAAGATGAAACTAAGGCAGGTCTGAGCAATCCCCTGAAACTTTCTTTTGGGGGACTGGTTTTAGGGGGTCACACATAGCAGTGCTCAGGAATCCTGACTGCTCAACAATCGCTCTTGGTGGACAGTATTCGATACTAGAGACTAAGCAAGGCGAGCTCCCTGCTGTACTCCCACCTCATCTCATCTGGAAAGACTTCTTATCCCTACTGAGGAAGGCCCATGCCAAACACTGACCTTCTACTACTATCCTCCACCAGTCTATCTCACCTACTCTCAACCACTCTTTGCCCCGTCTGGCCAGTGTCCACTGCTCCCCACTCCTCTCTTCTCCCCCACGGCCCAGAGACAGCAGCCACATCCATGTCAATGTCCCCTACCACTATCTCTGCTAACGGAGACTTGCCACCTGCTCCTGGTCCGCTCTATGCCCAGAATCTCAGTTGTAACTGTCTCCAGGGGTCTCCCAGAGCCTCTGAGACCTGAGCACCTGCCTCCAGACTATCTCCAGCCACATGGTTGTCCATGTTGTATGAGTGTGGCAGACAAGTTGAAACCACCAGCCAGCTGCTGCATCCCCACCATGGGGCAGGCAGGAAACAGGAAGCCAGGGGTCCCAGAAGGTATGAAAATTCAAATTATTGGCTTCCCTGACCAGGCTTCCTTCATGCCTTACTGGAATCTTCTAGAATTCATTAGTTGCTCATCTACCCTCCCTAACACAAACTCCTTCCAGTGAGCAGCTGTTTCAGGTGAGTGCCCTTTAAGGACTGGACCTGACTATCCAGAGCCCAGAGTAAAGGCCCCTGAGAGATGGGACAGCAGGAAACAGTTAGTGGGAGAACAGGAAATGCCAGGAAATGTAAACCTTGCACCAAAACCAGGAGGAGCCACATGTGAGATCCTAGGACTGAGGGGGCTTACATGAACTTCCTCCAAGGGGTTTCTGCCCACCTCATGTCCTCATACCCCCAAACCTGCATTGCTTATCAGAGGCAGCTGCCAGGCACCCCAGAAATCTGGAATCTAGTCCCCTTAGTCTCCACCCCAGGCCATCTCCTAATTCAGAGCAGACTTGGTGCCGGACATCACCTCATCAGTGGTTATAGATCATATGGGGTCACAGATATCTACACAGCTGGGAGTCTGAGAGCTTCAGATCCCCTGAACCCCATGATTCACAGCAGGAGCAGCTCTATTGGCTGCCTGGGGCCTTAGGGCTGGAGAGAAGACATGGGACTGTTCTAGGAAGTCCAGGCTGTGGCTGTGTGGGCTGGGGGAGTGGGAGGGTGAGCTTAGTATGTCTCACACACACTCACAGACACATTCACAGACACAGTCATTACACATTTATACATTCCCCCACACCCACACACGTTCACTCTCAATCCAGACTATGTTTGGTCTGAGACCACACCCAGCAGTGCTCAGGGTATCTCCCAACAGAGCTGGGTCACCTTGTGGAGCTGGAGACAGAATCAGGACTTCAGATGGCACCAGCCGTGCTTATTTTGGGGGATAGCAGTGAGGGAATGGCTGACTCCCCGATGGCATCAGTCCCAAAGCCTTGGAAGGTGTCTGGTCGAGGTGCATGGGCCAATGTGTGGAGAGAATGTGCTACTGGCCAGTTTGTGGCAGCTTTGATCTATCCCTCTTCTGTCACCATGCTCAACAATCAAGTGGTGGCTCCCACTGGGCTGTGAGGAAGAGACGACCATTCCCCGCTTAAAACCATGAGGCCAAGGACCCCAAAAGGCAGGACTCTGAAAGGCAGGAGTGCATGGCATATCTGCCTCAGTCCTGGTTCAGATCTGCAAATGAGGGAGTTTATTAGTTCTTTCCTGAGACTCATATTCTGGAGAAGAGAGGAGGGCACAGAAGGACACTTTCAGCTAGGCCTGAAACAAAGGCTGAGGAGAAAGCTATATAAGTCCCTTCAGTCTGGCTCTGGGGCCCAGGGCCCAATGAGGGCACCTCAGACCTCAGCAGGAGGCAGTACAAGTCTGTGGAGGCTGCTTCAGGGACAGAGGCAGTGGCTGAGAAAGTTGAGGGATCCAGAATGTTGCTGCTGAGCCTGAAGAGAGCGGGTATGTCCAGAATAAAGACCCGGGCTCACACAGCTGTGCCCACAGAAGGCCTGGCACACACCTTCCACCAGGGGCCATTGGTGGTGCTAGAGCAGGCTGGGTCTCCCCAGGATTCCAGGCCCCACATAGGGGCAGGAAAGGTTCAAAGCAGTGCGAGTGAGTCAGGGGTGCTGTTGCAAAGGTCATAGCCAGCATCGGAGGGTCCTGGCAACGACATAGCTGTGTGGCTCCATCCGCTCCGTCACACCTATGGACAGAGAGCTATAAGAAGTGGAAAATGGCCCCCAGGTGGAGAGGGGCCAATGAGGCAAGCAGGGGTTTCTGGGAAGGCATCAAGCCCCATCTTCATATGAGGCCCCAGTTCTGGCTGATGGGGGCTCTGTGAAGCACCCAAGAACAGGATGTGGGGTCTGGGGTAAAGTGGAGACCCCCAGCATCCCCCTCACCTCTGCATCTAGCAAGACCTCTGTTGGTGTCTCCTGCTGGAGCCTCTTGGTGGCTGCTGGTTCCTTCTGCATCTCCTGCATGAACAGCAGGGGAACTTGGGACTTGGGCCCTGCCCAGCTCCATGGTGGAGGACTCTGACCCCCACACCCCACACCCTCGGCATCTCCAGGCCCTACAACCTGACACTACCCAGACAGGGCCACAGTACCTGCAGGGCCTGCTCAGACTCCTGAGACCTGCTGACCCACAAGCTGAGCTTGGATGTCACTGCGCCTGAGAGCTTCAGGTTGTCCTGGAGAGAGGGATAGTGGCTGTGACTGGTGTCTGCTGCTCACAGTCAACCAGCATGACTGGGAGGACATGCCCTCTGCCTACCACCAGGGACACAAACTCAGGGCCACCAGAATAATGGACTTTGTGCACTGGACTGGATGACCAGAAAGAACCTGGGCTGAGGTTCGGAGCTAAGGTTACAGGCCCCAGACCCAGCCCTCACCCGCAGGCTGGAGGCCGTCTCAGCTCTGCTCTGGCTAACCAGTTCCTTCTCAAACAGGTTGCGTTTGTTGGCCACATTGATGGCACTTGAGGAAGTCACAAGGAACTCGGTGCGGGTAGAGCCAGGAGACTTGATGGATTCTGCTCGCTGGGAAGAAAGAAACATGTTGAGCAGGGCAGCAAGTCCTGGGAGCCCCACCCCAATCCTCAACTAGCACCACTCACCTGGACGGCTGTGCGGTATTTCTGCAGTGTCTCCTGCAGTTTCTCACTTCTTCCAGGGCTGCCTCCAATTCCAGAGCTGGCTGGGAGCCTCATGCTAGCACTGCAGGGTGAGGGGGCAGGACAAGCTTAGCCCCATGAGACTCCTGCCCATTGTGCCATCCGGGCAGAGAAGCAAGTGAGAGCCCTAACTCACCTCCTTTCACCTCAGACCACACCTTCCAGACTAGCACTTTCTCCTCACCAATCCCCTCTCACCCCCCATTACTTGCTCACCCCCCCCCTACTATCCTTAGCTCTGCAGGCTGTGATGACCAGACTCCAGAGCCTCCAGTCTCCCTCTCCATGTACCATGTGCAACTTAAATCCTGGGCTTATCATGATCTGTCATTCTCCTGGCCAGTCCCTGGATTGAAAACGCTACTCCTGGGAGTTGTGAGCTAGTGCAGGGCTGAAGTATGTACTCTGCTTCATTCCAGGTGCCCTTACCCTGAGCAGCCCATATCTTTAGGACCTTGCTGGAATTTTTTGTTTTGTTTTGTTTTCTTTTTGGGTCACACCCGGCAGTGCTCAGGAGTTACTCCTGACTCTCTGCTCAGAAACTGCTCCTAGCTGGCTCGGGGGATATGGAGTGTCAGGCATGGAGAGTGTAGATATGGGATGCCCAGATTCAAACCACCATTCTTCTACACGCAAGGCAAATGCCCTACCTCCATGCTATCTCTCCGGCCCCTTGTTGGAATTTTTGACAAAACTGATCAAGAGTCCCTGAGAGAGCACAGATTTCCTAACCATTGCTTGAGAGACTCAAAAAGGTTTTGTTCTTGTGGAGAAGTGCACATGTTGGTGCTCAGGACTTACTCCTATCTCTGTGCTCAGAGATCGCTCCTGGCAGGGGTTGGGGAACATATAGGGTGCTAGAGAATTGAACCTGGGCCAGCCATGTGCAAAGCAAGCACTTTACCTGCTATACTATCTCTCCGGCCTCTCAAAAAAGGAAACTTTTTTGTTGTTGTTGTTTTTGGGCCACACCCAGCAGTGTTCAGGGCTTACTCTTGGAGGGCTCAGGGGACACTATGGGATGCCAGAGATTGAAGCGGGGTGGGCCACATGCAAAGCAAGCACCCTATCTATCACTCTGGCCCTTAAAAAACGTGTTTTTAATAATAAATCTAAAAATCTATTCCCAGGGCTAGAAACAGTTTACTAGACTGGAGCTCATGAACTCTGCCAGGTGCCTCAAAAACAAATGGATAAAAGTAAAAGCTTTTCTCCTTTCTGGCCAGAAAACTGCCCCCAGCTGATGCCCGAATCCCACTGGGAAGAGGTCATTGCTCTGGGCTGTCCCCCAACGCCAAACTACCCTCATCTCCTGGTCTGACAAGCTCACCTGAGAGCTATAGCTGAGTCTTATTTCTTGGGGCCCCTCATCCCCACACACCCAAGGTCCAGCCTGAGAACAGGAAATTCCCAGCATAGCAGCACATCAAAGCCTTTCCAGTTATTTTAATAAAACTCACATTAATGCTGGGAGGAAGAAAGGGGTTCATTAAACCTGGGATACTCAGGCCTATCACCCCTTCCAGTGTCTATTTCCACCTCCCTCAGAGGACCCTGTGTACCCTCCATGCCCGACACCCCAGGACTCAACTCTCTTCCTTCAGAGCCCTCACCCAAGTCCACCTCCCTCAATATGCTCTGCTGGTCCTCTCCTCTGGTCCCTGAGCCCAGACCTAAAGGCCTGGGCAGAGATCATGCCCCACCCCCTTTCTATGGTACAGCCTGGCACAGGGAGAGGGTCACAGAGCTGCAGAGCCCACTCAGAGGGAGACCAGCCCCCAGCCCTGACCTTCGAGTTAAGGCTTCCGTGTTCTCTCTTCGGGGGCTCATCTGAAATGAGAGGAAAGGCACTAGTGAGGTGGGATTCCTGGAGAATGTGGCCTCTCCCATGAAAGATTCCTGCCCCTTAGGCCCTACTGGAGATGCCCCCTACACATGCCCACAAAGGTTGCCAGGTCCCTGAAGCCGCATATTATCCATCTATCTGCTTGGCAGTCTTCAAGCCCCAACCCTCTCAGTCTCCACCTCCTCCCTACAGCCAGGCATACACCAGGGTCACTAATGTAGCCAAAGTTGAGAGACTAAACCAAAGAACCTAGAACCTACGTGTACAGCCTGCAGTGAAGTGCCATGAGGACTCCATGCTTGAAATTTGTACAATGGGAGCTTGAGTCAAAGGTGCAAGATGCCCCATTGCTCTCTGCCCCCCATCCCACCCCCAATCCAGCATAGGAAGTGATGGCAGGTACTAACCTCACCAACCCAAGCGCATCTTCTGAGCCAGTCTTTCCCGCTAGATGGCGCTCCTCACTCCTGCCCACATTCCCCATACTAGGTCTTGAACCAGTTGCTTTTATGGATCCCAGGCCTGCTTTTGGTCCCTGTGGGAGTCACAGCGCCCCTACCCCTAGTCTGGGGGAACCCTCCTAATATTTAACCAAAGGTCCTGAGATACACTGGCTGTGGTTTCCTGATTCTGAAGACAAAAGCGCTCTGGGTTCTCACCCGAAAGGAGATGGTCCTGGGGCTGGAGCGTTTGAGGGAGCTGCTGAATGTGGCCTGGGTGGGTGAGGACCCGTCTGCCTTGTCCTCCCTGCTGGGGATTTTCACCTGGGAAGCAGAGGGAGAGTCACTGAAGGGACCTGCTGCAGTCCTTAATCCTCCTGCTGTGGGGCCCCCAGAGGCACCTTTCCCAGCTGCCTGCTGGCCCTCTGCCTGTGCAGTGGGGACAGCAGACAGTCCTGTGGAGCCAGGCAGGGCATCCAGCTCTGGAAGGAGAGCTTCTGGAAGGATCCAAGAGCTCCTGGGAGTCTGTGAGAGTCCAAGCCTGGAATGGGATGTGGTATGGAGTACAAGCCGACCCTTTATCATCACACTGGCTAAAAATCAGGAGAGAGAAGCTGTAAGGTAAGCCAGAGTCCAGATGCCAGTGAGGGGGCAAGAGTCTGCCGTGCAGAACCAGAGTGAAAGACAGAGAGGGCCCTGTCCAGATGTGGGGAATGGGAGATGGAGGGGTCCTGTCCACCTGCAGGAGATGGTCAGAAGGGGCCCTATCCACCTGCCAGAGATAGGGGGAGGAGTCTGCCCACCTGGAGGGTGATGGGTGGGAAACGGGTGGACAGGACCCGCTGGCTGGCTGCACCCTGATCTCCAGGCTTGGATGAGGAGTTGGGCTCCTTGTCAGGAAGGGTCCTGACTTTCTGGTCCTCAGGTGGAGACAAGTTTCCCTCAGGGGCCGGCTGTTCCTGTGCCTGGAGTCTCTTGGAGCCTGTCCTCCTAGGAGCCGGCTTTGGTGGCTCAGGGACCTTCTCAGAGCCTGGTGGCCTCTCAAACATCTGTGCTTTCTCAAGCACCAGCTTCCTGTCCATGCCTGCAGACTTCCCTGGGGTCAGTGGCTTCTGGAAGGCATTGGATCTCTCTAGAATCAAGGACTTCTCCCCTGAGGTTGGTGACTTCTGGAAAGCACTGGATCTTCCTAGAACTGAGGACTTCTCCCCCGGGGCTGGTGGCTTCTCAAAGGCACTAGATCTTTCTAGAACTGAGGACTTCTCTCCCAGGACTAGTGACTTCTCAAAAGCATTGGATCTTTCTAGAACAGAGGACTTCTCCCCTGAGGCTGGTGACTTCTCTAAGGCACTGGATCTTTCTAGAACCAAGGACTTCTCCCCTGAGGCTGGTGATTTCTCTAAGGCATTGGATCTTTCTAGAACCAAAGACTTCTCCCCTGGGGCTGGTGGCTTCTCTAAAGCACTGGATCTTTCTAGAACTGAGGACTTTTTCCCTGGGGCTGGTGTTTTCTCAAAGTTACTCAATCTTTCAAGAACTATGGACTTCTCCCCTGGGGCCAGCGACTTCTCAAAGGCACTACGTCTTTCTAGAATTGAGGACTTCTTCTCAGAGATGGCTACTGTTTCACTTATGCTTGGCCTCTCGAAGGCACTGGATCTTTCTCGAATGGATGGCTTCCTCTCCAAAACAGACTTTGGCACTGACGTTTTCTCAGCAGCTGGGGACTTCCTGGAGATAGGGGTCTCCTCAGGGTTCATTCTCTTTTCAAGTGTCACAGGCTTCTCTAAAACAGGCTGCTTGCTTGTGTCCGTGACGCCCTTTTTCCCTCCTCCTGTCTCTTGGTCCTCCTGACTCCCCTCCTCCTGGGTCGAGGGATCATGCCTCTCTGGCTTCAGCCTCCCTGGAAGATGAGGGTCCAGCTCCTTGGGTCCAGGGGACTTTGACTGAGCCTGTGGGGGGTCCGAGCCACCTGAGGCCTCCTCAGCTTCCGGTTGCTCCAAGATGGAGGACCGGGCTGCTCCTGCCTGCCGCATCTGCCGCCGTTTCCTGAGAAGCGACTGGACGTCCTGCTCTTCATCCTCGGGGGTCGGGCCAGGATGCTGGGGTGTCTCTGCCTTCTCAGAATTCTTCTTCTCAGGGCTCTGAAGTCTGAGTGTAAAAACAGAGAGGAAGGAGGAAGAATCAGAGGGGTATGTGGGGGCCTGAGATGGGTCCGAGTCAATGGAGGTCCCCCCAGGAGAGGTGGAAAAGTGGAGACCTGGGCTATCCCACATAACCGCTTAAATTAGGGCCATTGTCAACTTCTCACATACTCAGAACTTCTAGGCTGTTAGGGAACAAAGTTCCCCCTCTGGGGCCCCGGAGATAGCATGGAGGTAAGGCGTTTACCTTTCATGCAAAAGGTCATCGGTTCGAATCCCGGTGCCCCATATGGTTCCCCGTGCCTGCCAGGAGCAATTTCTGAGCATGGAGCCAGGAGCAATTTCTGAGCATGGAGCCAGGAGTAACCCCTGAGCGCTGCCCGGTATGACCCAAAAACAAACAAACAAAAAAGTTCCCCCTCTGTCTAAAAGGTTTAGAATCCTGTGGGGTCTCACCATGTAATACTCAGACTCACTGAACAAGTACTTTGGATGTGCCAAAATCAGTGGGGGGAATTGGAGGGCAAAAGGCAAGAAGGCAGCACCTATCCTGACCACTTAGGTCAAGACCAGAGACAGGCAAGAGTTATCAAAGGTCACAAGCTTAGTGTGGAAAGGGATCATTAGGGGCTGGCAGATGGCCACACAGGGACCAAGAATTAGTGAGGTCCAGGATACCTTTTTTCTACCTTGTGGGGTTCCAGCACAATGCATCACATCTGTGCCCCCCCCCACAAACACACACACACACTGCAAAACAAGATTGTCCTTCCTCACACCCTCCTTGACTTGGAATTTGGAGCATGTAAGCTCATGGCCTGTCATTTGCACACCCACAGACACAAGCCCTGTCCTAGTACCATGGCAAATCCAGCCCTCTCTCCCTTTCCCTCATAACCATGAACTCCAGGTAGCAAGCTAGGACAGTGAGGATGGAGGGAAAGAGATGGTTGAAAGGGGAGCACCTATGAGATTCTCAGAATACAGAGGAGGGTAGTTGTCTTGGGGTACAAGTAAGGCCATAAGGCCCTTTCACTGAAGCAACAGTACAGTGGGGAGGACACTTGCCTTACATATGGGACCAACCTGAGTTCAATCTCCGGCATATTATGTAGTTATCCAAGCACCACTAGAAATGATTCCTGAGCACAGAGCCAGGATTAGCCTCTAACACACTGCCAGGTGTGACCCGGCAAAACCCAAAAAGCCTAAGAGGATCTTTTTGCTTCTGTTTAAAGAGTTCCAGGGATGCTAAGACTTTTGTTTTCCTGTAAAGGGTCTGGAAGGCCAAATGGGCTGGGAACTCCAGGATTAGAGGAACTCAAATCTATCAGTGCCCACCAGCTAAAGCTGAGTCCTGCCATCTCTGGGTGGCCCATCTCCACACCTGTGGAGGCACCCTCCTTCCCTGTGACCCAGATTCTCCGCCTATAAAATGGGTTAATGAGACCTCTTTGTCCAGGCCAGTAGGAGGATTAAGTGGTCATGCCCAGGAAACATCCACTGAATGTGGGCTCAGTGAATGGTGCCTACAGAGGGTAGAGTCAGCCATTCTAAGGACGGTGTACCCCAACTTCATTCTCACATCCTTTAAACTCATTCTCCCAGGCAGGTCTCCCCCAAAGCTGCACTTGTTATTGCTAAGTTCAGCCCCCTCCCCTGGGGTCAGAGTTGCCACCCAGTCCCAGCACCTCTCTGTGGCTGGATGGTCTCCATTCGAAGTGTGATGGGGGCTTGTTTCCTCCGACGTGGAGCTTAGGGCCCGGTGACGGCGCCGGCGCTCACGCTGCTGCTCCTCTTCATCCTCCAGACTCCATTGCCTGGTCAAGCTGGGGGTGGGGGGGACAAGAGAGGGTCAGTGCACCCTGAAAACACCTAGTCAGGCAGTACAGTCAGCCAGTGAACCCTAGACACGCAGCTACTCCAAGCCAGGTACAAATGCAGACTCACAAGGACCGGGCAGCCGCCATTTTTGAGTATATTAATCATGTGACTGGAGCCCTAGCACAGTTGGAGGTTAGGGGGTATTTGCCTTGCATGCACCTGACCAGGGTTCTATCTCTGGCATCCAATATGGTTCTCTGAGCACATTAGGAGTGATCCCTAAGCACAGAGTCAGGAGTAACCCCTGAGCACTGCCAGGTGTGTCCCAAAACAAAACAAAATTTCATGATTTTTTTTTTTTTTTTTTTGGTTTTTGGGTCACACCCGGCAGTGCTCAGGGGTTAATCCTGACTCCATGCTCAGAAATTGCTCCTGGCAGGCACGGGGGACCATATGGGGCACCGGGATTCAAACCGATGACCTTTTGCATGAAAGGCAAACGCCTTACCTTCATGCTATCTCCCGGGCCCCAAAATGTCATGATTTAAATGTAACAATCAACTTTTTAAACATTATATCACATAGTGATTTAATTAAAAATATTTAAAAAAAACACATAAAAGTTATAGCATTTTATTTCATACTGGGAAAATGACCATTGCACCTGTTTTCTGTATTTTTTTTTTTTGTAATGAAGCATGAGAAAAATTTCCCTTTTAGGTGTACAGAAGATAGCTCAGAGGGCTGAGCAGAAGGTCTAGTTTGATCCCTGGCCCCAAATGATTCTCTAAGCAACCATCAGAGGCAACCTCCCAAAACCAAATCAACTATAGCCCCTGAGTACTGCTAGTCACCCCCAAAAAAGGAAAATATTTTGTATTTTGAGTATGATCTGTATTTATGGCTCACATCATAGTCTAAAATTTCTACTAAAGCTGCCAGAATTGTAATTAGGCCAGAGTTTCCTTGCCTGGAACCTTTGACATTTTCCCTTTTTCTCTTTTTATTTTGGAGGTGGTGGTGGTGGTGGGACCCTCCCATGGATTCAGGGGACCCAATGGCCACTTCAGGGCTATCAAAACCATCCTTGTGGTTCTCAGAAGCCACCACAGACACACACAGTAGTGCTTGGAGGACCATGAGGTTCTGAGAACCAAATCCTGGGCTCTGAGCTATCTGACACGTGAGGGGTACCACTCCAGATCAACAACCAAAAGCATTTCCAGCACAGGGGTGGGGGCAAAGCCAGCCTGGAAAGCCAGAGGCCTTATTTCATTCAGACCTCACATGCAACTGTGAGGCAGGACAGGGAGCAGCCCACAGACAAGCATGTCATGGGCTTATGTGAGAATCAGCCTCAATGGAAAAGCACAGAAACATTCTTGGATCCTCGGTCCACTTTCAGGAATGGAGAATTACCAGACAGAGCCCCCAGTGCTGAGATCCCTCACTCCAGGGTCCTCCGAGCCTCCACACAACAAGAAGTGAGAGCTCTCTGCTTTCCTTCTTTGCTCCGGCCCCTAATTGCCCCTCATGCATAGACACCACTAGGCACACTCAAGAGCCCACCTCTGCCTTCTCCACCTGTCCCATCTTGGCTCAACTAGACAGCCATCTATACATGCCACCACCTCATCTTATTACCCCTAGCCCAGCCAACCATAGTGCAAATTCTAGAAGGGCAGCTGCAATGGATGGGCCAGGAGACTGGAAACCACCACCCCAACCTTGGAGATGCCTACTCTCCAATGAGATGTGAACTCAGCCCAGCCACCCCCACCAAAGTTCACAACCACCCCGAAAAGTGTCCCACTGCCCCATCATAGTACCACAAATCACCTGAGACCAAAGTGCCACCACTCAGTCCCTCATCTAAGCACCTACGTGATACCAAAGTGCCCAAAGTGCCATGAATTACCCCCAAAATGCTTGAATTAGCTTTAAAAATACCTGAAATTCTCCCAAAATACCTGAATTACCACAGTACCCAAGTTATCTCCAAAGTACCCAACTTACCCCCCAAGTGCTTAAATTATCCCAAAGCACCTGAATTACCCCCAAGTGCCTGAGTTGTTTGTTAGGAGAAAAGAGATGCCACAGATATTCTGAGACAATCAGAAAGCAATAGACTTAGAAGGTTTCTCTGGAATCTCTGACCTGGCAGGGTCCTGATGGGAAACAGGACTTGAGTGAGGTGAAAGTAGAGAGGACAAGTGGAGATGTTAAGGGGGAGTGGAGTTGGGACTGTCCTGGGCCATCCTCCAGCTGTCTGGGGCCCACTGAGAAGATTATAGAAAAGGATCCTTGCTCCCTCCCTTCCTCCTTCCCAGCATTACCTCCACTCTCACAGGCCAAACCCGCTCTCCCAGCCTCTCCTCCTGGGCTCCTCCCTCCAAAGGCAGCACCAGGAAAGCAAGCCTTGATTAAGGGGAACACGTGTCTCTAAGAAAAACAACCCACACCAAACCCCAAATCTATCATGCCAACTACACAGGGATGGCTCTCTGGGTCTGCCAGGCAGCTTTGCCCTTCTGGCTTCCAGCCCTGCCTGCAGACAGGCTTCACTACTCCTCCTTAAGTTGGAAGAATGGGGGGTGGCCACAGGAGGGCTAGGAAGGCCCACATGGGCTACAGTGTGACATCCAGCAGCAAGCCAGAACCCTGATATTCACATGCTCCCTGGTAGTTTTCTGAGCTCGGATCACAAGCCAACAAGGCCCCAGAGATTAGGGTGCCTAGGCAGGAAATCAAACCTCATCTAACATGACATGTGGAAGCCAGACCACCAACAGGAAATATTGAAGACAAGCTGCCAAGTCAGAAGTAAGTGATGCAGAAGAAGGCAGTCCTTTCTGAGTCCCAGCAAAGGCCCCAGGAACAGGCAAGTACCAGAGGGCACAGAGGTGCAGAGGTCCAGGGGATAGTGGGATGAACTTGAACAGGGAGCCATAGACAAAGCCAGACCAGAATTAGGACTCCATGGATTCAGCAGGAACAGGAGAAGTGACTTTAGGAAGAGAGAGGAGACAGGGAACCCCTCAAAAGGCTTCTTTGCTCATCCAGCTGAGGGTTATGTGGCTGGAAATGGGGTACTGGGGAAATGGGGAAAAAGGAGGGAAATGCACCCTTTGGAGACAGTACCTACAGGGGTTCTGGTTGATTGAATGAATGGGAATGAAGGGTAAGGAAAAGGAGAATCACAGCAGATGCCTCCACGTTTGACTTGTGCTATCCCTGCATGACTCTGAAATGGGAACACCAAGAAGGATTTTGGGGGGGCCAAGAGATGCAAAATAGAAGCAAGTTGTATTTAAGACTTTTGAGGTAGTGGAGAGCAAAAGAGATACTTGGCTTGAAGTTGAGAGAAAACCAGGGAAGAATATGGTTCCCCCACACTCTTACAAGAGGCATCAGCATAGGAGCCCCAGTCCCTTTGAAAAACAGAAATGAGAGGGCTGGAGCACTTGCCCGGCATTTGGCCAATCTGGGTTTAATCCCAGCGTCCCATATCCCCAATCAGCCAGGATAATTCCAGAGTAAAGTGCCAGAAGTAAGCCCTGAGCATCACCAGGTGTAGTTCAAAAACAAACAAAAAGAAAAATAGACAGTCTGGTCTAGTCAGGAGGGAGGTGCTAGGACACAAGAGGGCAGACTGGGGAGCTACAACCCTTCTTGTGAGAAGCTGTTCTAAGCAGAAGAGTAAAGGAACTATGGGAAGATTTTCTCAGTGGAATCTCACACATACACATTACACACACACACACACACACACACACACACACACACACACAATACATGTCACAGGGAGGCCAATGAAAAGGAGAGAAGCTGGGAAAGACCATGCACTCCTGCCATAGATGCACTCTCTCCCTGAACTGAGACGAGAGGCCTGGTGATCCCTTGCCAAAGGGCAGCACTTGGTTCCCTTCTCCATAGGTCTGTGTTGTACAGCCTCTGCCTCGATCAAAACATAATAGAGGGGTAAGGAGCTGTCTTTGGAGAGAAGCTTCCAAACCACTCTGTTCTAACCCATGATGCCAGCTACAGATGAGTGTGACTTCCTATGTGGGGTTGCTCCTCATTCGATGCTCCAACTGAGGGTCTCCAAGAAGCTGGTCTCTAGCACTTACTTTCAGGGAGGCTTGCCTTTCTCAGGGAGGCCCTCTTCTTTCCTGTAGCCTTCAAGACTGCAGCTCTGGGGAAAGTGACCTGTGAGGCCCCAGCTCCCTACCCAACCACACCCCAGGCGGGTCTGGAGAATTCCTGGGTCCTCAGTCACCCCATTCCCACAAGCTCCTTTCAGCTTGTTTGTTTATCCTCCATATATGGTGTGTGATCTACAGGGGGAAATGACTCACTCCACAACTAGCCCTAGGGTCTCTAAAGAAGGGGTATCCAGGAAGGTCCCCCCAACTGCACATGGAGAACTCACAGCTCCCCTAGGAAGGATGGTCACCTGCAAGGAATCATGGGGCTGCCAGCCTCACCCCCACATCACATAACCCTGAAAACAGAAGTCCCTTTGGCACCACCCTACTGGGAGGGATAACATTCTATCCAAAAATCAAGTCACTGAGGAGGAAATGAATGGGCTGGGAAACCGGGAGGGGCCAAGGTCAGTACCAGGAGAGGCCTTGGCCCGAACAATGACCGAGCCCCAATAATAAACGCTAGTTAAAACCTTGTTGAACATTGTGAATAATAAGGAAATCAAGAAAGAGAACATCTGAGTCTGCTGTCAATCAGAACAGGAAAACCCCAATGATTTCAAGCTCAGGTCAATCCTGGGTTCTTTATTTTGCAGATGATTAAACTGAGATTCATGGGGTTGAATGAATATCCAAGAAAAAGGAATCCTGACACTAGAATGATAGTACAGTGGGTAGGGCATTTGCCTTTCACATGGTCAACCCGGATTTAATCTTCAAGCCCATATGATCAGTCCCTGGAGCACCACCAGGAATGATTCCTGAGTGCAGAGCCAGGAGGAACCTCTGACTGAGCATTGCCAGGTGAGGCCCAAAAACAAACAAGCAAACAAAAGACAAAAGAATTCATCTTCCAACTACAACAGTCTCACAACAGCCCTTAACCACAACCCCAAGTCCCAGGAAAGTATGTTCTGAGAATTGGAGAAAGGCAGGATAGGGGATTGAGGGGTGCAAGGCAGAGTGAGTGACACCTTCTTAAAGCTCTACAGCTGACTCTTCAGTGAAAAGAGCCTAGAGGAGCATCCACAGAGCACCCCTGCTCAAGAGCTGAAGTCACTACTTGCCTAGCTGCCCCTACTGATTCCCTCTGGGCTCCTTCCCCTACTTTGGTCTCTGGACCCTGAGAGATGCTCTTCTCCAACCTGATTCAGACCATCCTGAGCCCTTTCAATGATTTTAGATGGCATTCCCGGGACTTTTCAACACCAGCAGACCATCCTGCATCTTGCATGTGGATTCAGACCCGCAGTTAAAGCCAACCAATAGACTAGTCAGTGGTTTTCAACGTATCTACTTTCATGGCTCAGGCAGATCTGTGGTTAGAAATTGAAGTCATTATTCTAGAAAATTCTCCATCCTCTTAACTCTGAAACATCTTACTCTGAAAAACCATCTAAACTTTTGATGGTCTCCCCCACTGAGGTACCCTCCCTAGAACCCATCTCTCTCCAGGAGCAGATCATTTTTGGTTTGTTTGAGGGTCACACCTGGCTGTGCTCAGGGCTTACTCTTGACTTCTAGGATCACTCTTTTCAGGCTTGGGGTATCTTATGTGGTGTCAAGGATTGAACTTGGCTATGTGCAAGGTAGATGCCCTACCTGTTGTACTATTACTCCAACCCTCTCAAAAGTGCGTAAAGGTACCTTTGCTAATTATTTGCTAATTATTTTCCATCTATGGTGAATGCAAATATGAGCCCATGACAGGATTAATTCAGGTTCAACATAGACTGGAGCGACAGTACAGTGGATAGGGCACTTGCTTGCAAGCAGTCAACTGAACTTTGATCCCCAGCATCCCACATGGTTCCCCCCAAGTCCACCAATCACTCAGGAGTGATTCCTGAGTATAGAGCCAAGAGTAAACTCTGAGCACGGCCAGGTATACCTCCCCCCAAAATAAAACCAAACAAAAAGATTCAACAGCTCTGGGGAGAGTCAGGCAGATGGTAGATGCTGCCCCAGAAGCATTTGTGGGGTCTCTGGGTTCAAGGAGAGGGATAGGCAGGCTTCCTTGGGATCTAGACTAGTTCTGAGCAAAAAGAAACAGTTTGTTCCAGTCAGCTCTGAGGCTGACCAATCCCCCACGCTAAGCAGGCCATTGATGCCGCTTTTGCATGCAGGGTCACCATGGGTGACCACTGAGGCCCCTTCTAGGAGGGCTGGCCTCAATCTTTAGGGAGAAATATCAGGGCAGAAGGAAGGGCAGTAGGGCAGCTGCATGGCCCCAGCAGGGAAATGATTAACCTCTGCCCCTCCGTGCCAGGAGCTCACCCCCTGCAGACAGGCCCAGCCCAGGTAAGAAAGGACAAGGCCATAGCCCAGGCCCTACTGCACAGCTCCATCCACCACCAGAGCATTGGAGCCCTGGTGATCTCAGGGTGGCTGCAGCTGGGCCTCCTCTCCCCAGTGTGATCTTGGGAGGGGGCCCTCCTCACCCCTCAGGCTGCATGACAGGAGTGAGTGACTCATACGCACCCGCTGGGGCTTGTCCCCTGGGAAGAGTAGAGGAGCATTTGGTCCTCACTCCAGGTGCCCATCAGAGGAGTGGCAGCAGCTGCCAGCAGGCTCCTGAAGGGCTGGGGTGGGCAGGGGCTCCTGTGGCAGGACTGGTTCCCCGTGGGAACACGGTCCCACCCCTGTGGCCACATGAGCCCACGTCCATCACCGTGCTTGTTTGACGGGACCAGGCCTGGCCATCCCCAGCTCTCATGTAGCCACTCCCCACACAGACACACGTGGCCCAGAGGGCCCCAGCTCCAGGCAAGTGGGTCTGGTTGGCATTTCAGTCTAACCTGGTCCTGAGTCTTCCGAACATGCTCAAACTCAAGGCACAGAGGCCCGAAACTCCAGGCTTGGGATAGCGACCCTGCCTCCCTCTCCCCACTCCATCAAGGTGCCCACAAGCGGAGTCCCACAGTAAACCAGACACACGCAAAGATGCCACCTCCAGGGCAAAGATACCCCATACCCACAGAGTCCACAGCCTTGAACCCCAGCCGCACCCGGGCACACCCATCCTGCAGGGAGCCCCACCCCAGCCCTGAACTGCTGTTCCTCTCAGTGAGCCCAGCAGGGTGGGGGCCTGATGGTGCCCTGACAACTGTGCTGCACAGAAACAGGAGGTTATGAGGGGCTGAAAGCTGGACACACACACCCTCAGCGCCAGAAAGTATGGAGGGGAGGAGTGGGGGGTGGCCCAGCCCCAAGCCTGGAAAAAAGCAAGAAAGTTAAGGGTCAAGGTCAGCGCCTGCATAAAGGGCCCTACCCCCTCCAGCCTGGCAACCCGGGATAAAAGGAAGAGGCCTAGCTCACTGTTTCCCTAAGAGTACGTGAACCCCTCCCACCAGACTTCTCTGACCCCCCCTCCCGATAGAACAGTCAGCAAGGGTCCACCGCTGGCACTTTTGAGGGACTAGCTCACAGGAAAGACTAAAGCATATAGTCTTTAGTGTCTATCCCAGACACTCCCCAATATGACACACATACTTGCAGCCCACTCATGCCAATGAGGGGGGAGCATCCCCTGCACTAAGCAGGGAAACCGGAGCAGTGCAGGCAGCGGGGTGGTGGAGAGGGTCTTCTTTCGGAGCATGCATGAGGTGACTGCTCAGCAAGGAAGGTGCAGAGGAGTCCAAGCCCAACACGGTCACCCCCAACCGGGACCCCCAGCCCTTAGGAGCAGCCAGCGCGGGGCGGGGGGCGCTCACCTGGACAGCGCCGACCAGTCCTTCCTGCCCGCGAACATGCTGGAGCCGGCGCCGCCGCGTGCCTGGCAGTGCGGGGCGGGCGCCGCACACCTGCGCCCCTTTCCCGGCCGGCCCAGGTAGGTCACATGGTCGCTTAGATCACCCCGCGCGCGCCCATTTGCCGGCCTCCCGGGCGGGGAGCGGCGCGGCCCCTGTGTGTGGGCGGCGCAGACAAAGCCGCATTGATCTCCACCCCGGCGGGCCCAGGTAGACGGTCCGGCGGGTCGGCGGGCGCGCGGGCAGGCTGCGGGAGGGGGCGCCGGCCGACCCACGGACGCGCGGGGCTGGCTGCTCGCTGCCCGCGGCCAGGGCGGGACGCCCCGCTTCCTGCTGCAAACCAGTCGGACCAGCTCGGCCTCGATCCGCCTTCCCCGCGCAGGTGTCGCGGCCCCGGAGTGCCGGGGAGG
>PVKC010012939.1:0-23383 GCA_004027635.1 Crocidura indochinensis
CTTCCTTCCTTCCTTCCTTCCTTCCTTCCTTCCTTCCTTCTTTCTTTCTTTCTTTCTTTCTTTCTTTCTTCCTTCTTTCTTTACTTTTTTAATGAAGGAAGATAGTTTTTATTAAATTGAGTTTACTTATATGTGAGGGGAGAAAAAGGCAGAAATTCATATTCAAGAGATAACACGAATTTCTTCATAGTGGAAAAAGCAGAAAGAGATATTTATTTTTTTAAGGGAGATCTCATTTTTTTCTCTTGATTGGGTTTTTGGAAACATGTTGTTCTAGTCATTTATTGGTTTTCTGCATTGTTAAATTTATTGCCATTAAAATTATTTATAATATCTTCATATTATCTCAAATTTCTCATTAAAATTTAATTTTAATGTTTACTATGTCTTGTTCTTCAGTTTTTCATCTAGTCTTGCTAGAAGTACACTGATTCACTTAGATTTTAAAATAACCAACTATAAACATAGCATTTTATTTTACTAAGTTTTGCTGATAATCTTCATTATTATTTCTTCTTCTACTTTATTTAGTGTTATTTTGACATAATGCCCACTTAGTTTTTAAACTGAACTGCTAGACCATTAACATTTAGCATTACTTCTCCTCTACTAAAGATATTTTGGAATATATTTTTTCCAGCTAAAACAGATCTATCTTCATTTAATATACTATGTATCTGATCACATGTATACATTACATATTTTATATAATTGTATTTTATACAATTATATATATTTTTGTTTTATTTTTTGGCCACAGCTAGAAATGCCCAGGAATTAATTCTGGCTTTTCACTCAGGAATACTTCTGCTGGGGATTAAGGGACCATATGGGATACCTGATATTGAACCCAGGTTAGCAGCCATGTGTAAGGCAAACATCTGACCTGCTGTGCTCAGCTTATGGTGATTCTAGTAAGATTTTTTTTGTGGGGAGTGGACAATACCTGGTGACATTCCTGGCTTACACCCAATTCTGTGCTTAGGAATCAATTCTGGAGAGCTCAGAAGACTGTATAGGATGTTAGGGATTGAACCCAAGTTGCACGTGTACAATCAAGTGTTCTACCAACTGTTCTATCTCTCTAGCTCCTCTATTAATTTTGTATTTTATTGCATTATTTATTAATTATGCATTAATGATATTTCGGGTTGTTGTTTTATGATCAAATTTTCAAAAGTGTTTCTGTATCCATTCTTGAAAGCAACGTAAAATATTCAATCTTTGGGCTCAATGCTCTACAGTCATCTATTACATAAACTTATTGGTGACCTATCCTAAGGAAGTAAAATTTGACTTTATTTCAATAAATTATAAATGCTCTTTTTACTCTTTTTAATATAAAATAAATTCTAAAATGTATACTTTCACAAATGCGATCTATAGTTCATTTACAAACTCTGTAACATGCACGTGCAAAATTTGTATGTTATATTTTGTCATACCAAAAAGAACATATAGGAATTTAAATGCCTATGGATAGGAGAATTTTTAAATAAAGCAGGTTTGAGGTTAATAATTATCTAAAGAAGAATTAGCAGGTAGAGCTGGAGAGAAAATATAATAGATAATGCACATAATCAACCCTGGTTCTATCCTTGGCATCCCATGTGGTCCCCTGGGCACCAGATAAAGTAATTATATTTATGGGGATAATTATGGGGATATGCTTGTCACCCTCCTTCTACAGATAAGACAGTCAGGTCAAGAGAAGTATAGTAATATTCCAACCTCACATAGCCAGAATGTCTTAGAGCCAGGATCACAGCCCTGAATCCAGAGGATTTTGCCTCAGAAGTCAGCCTGGCTTTAGAGTTCACAGACTTTTCAACTTAATGCTTATGACACAGAAAGAATAGTTGCCAGGTGCTTTTGTTAGTCGAGTTCAGAAGTTTATAGGAGTGCAAAACTGTGACACTGTGTGATATTATAGGCTATGCTTGTTTTCTGTCTTGCATCTGCTGAAGTTGAACATATGGCATTTGTCATGCTACTCCTGTGGAGCTTGCATTTAATTTATCTGCTCAGGAAGTCTCAATTTTCACACAGTGTTTGGTTTCCAGTAGAAACGATTCTGATATTTTCTGGCTCATCTGATTAGGGCCTGTCAAAGTCCAGTGGTTTTCTGCAGGTCAACTAGCATGAGTGAATGAGAAACTATGGCCGCTGAATCATAAATTCAGAATCCACATGGCTCCTGACTCTTTACCATGGCCATTGGGCCATCTTCCGTGCTGAGCGTGACAAAACATTGACTACTGAACGGGAAACATATTTCAGAGAAGAGCAAATAGAGGTGAAAAATAGACTTGGGACTAGTGGAAGAGAAGATCTTATTTAAAGGAGAGAACATTATATTAGTCTCTGAGGCAACAAGACAATCTGTTAGGTAGAGCAGCTCAACAGGGGTGCCCAGGCATGCTGAGTAGCTACAAATGGATTACAGGTGTGTCTGAGATATTGATCTCCCTAATTCTTGGAGCAGCAGAATAAGTCCTGGGACCCACTAAAGCTGGGGCTTAGTTATTTCCAGCTGTAAACAGCATCCTTTTACTTCAGCAGTAATGCAAGAAGTATTTTTGGTGTGTTCTAAAAAAAAAGTAAAAGTTGGGGGGGAAGCCCTGGTTTTTGATGATGCCTTCAGAGTCAGATTCATATGAAGTTTCTTGACTCCGGTTGTCTGACACCAGGCTGAGAAACTCTTAAATACAGGTTCTAGTGCAATCTTGGGAATAACTCTGCTATCCCAAAAGATGGGCAGTGGTAGACAGTGTTGGCTAGTCTTTGTGAAAGTGTGCAGAGTGTGGTCGGCATTCATGTGTCTATTCTTACCAAATCAGAATTCTGGAATGAAGGGAGGGACATTCCCTGCAACTGGGAAATGTTCGCTAATAAAGTTTAAGAAATCTAGTTCATTCAATGGATGTTTAACATTAAAAAATGAAAGTAACTTCAAATTCAACATGATGAACCCCGAAATTCTCTTATCATGTCCCAATAGCTAATCCTGTTACATTTGGAGGAGACATTCTGGGCATCTTTGACCTTGATGTTGATATCATAGGGACAAGAATGAGTGGCTCTGAAGTCAAGGAGAGCAATCTTGGGCCGGGTGTGGCATTTTGCCAACTGCAATTATTCTGTATCTGCCCTCTCTTTTTTTCACCCATTGCATTGTTTACTGCATTAGCCATTCCTGAGCAGTGTTTCTGAATCAATCTATTCAAGCAACGGAGAAATAAGAATTGAGCATTGTTAAAATGCCAGTGGACAAGTAGGGTTATTGCTTATGGAACACCTAATGTTCTTGCTATTTATCACAACTTCCCAATAGAGACTTGGGGATAGATGGGTAGAGATATTTGATATGTGTATCAGAGGACATGTGAGATAAAGAGAGACCTGAGTGGGGTTAAAACCAGAAGGTGTGGAAACTTTGAAACAAATGCTGGTGTATGTCCTACTGCAACTGGAGGTGCTAGTTGAATGACTTGGACCTCCTGACCTCCACTTTGGAAGACTCCTCCTTCAAATAAATGGTAATGGTAACAGTATTGCCATAGTAGCAATTAAAACAAAATTGTGGGGGTCTCCTGCAATTCTTTGTTTTGTTTTCATTTGTTTTTGATATTTGGACACACCAGGCAGTGCTCAGGGGTTGCTCCTGGCTTTGTACTTAAGAATCACTCTAGGTGGGGTCAATGTGATGTCTGGGATATCCAGGATGTAATCTGGGTTAGTTGGTGCAAGGCAAGCAACCTACCCTCTGTATTATCTCTCCTGCACCCAATTCTCAGTTTTAAAAGTTGCCATTATGGCACTAGTAACATTACCTTTTTGTGAAGGAGGGGGCTTCCAAAAAGAAGTTTAGGATGTCAAGATTCCTCAGCTTACCCCCTCAGCTGTAGTCCTGTGCATTGAGTCTGGTACAGAATATTTTACATGCATCACCTTATGCTGTAGTGCTGCAACTGATGTCTTATTGTCTGGATGAAGATGCGGAGAGAGTAGGCAGGCAATCCTTAGACACTGGTCCTGAGTTGGTGAACTGGAATCTTACAGCTTATTTGTTGACTTAGTTTCACCCTGCTGCCTTTATGAATAGGCAGAATTTTCTGGTCATATACTGAGGGGTGGGGTGGGGTATTTCCATAGAAGGGGCTAAAGCCACATGGCATCAGGATGTGAAGGGTAGACATAGTCCTGAGATACTGAAGAAGTGATGAGGGAGCTTTTGCCAAGCACATTGGCTTTGGGTGATATTAGTGTGAGTGTCAACGTCTATGATCAATGGATCAATGATCAATGATCAAGTTCGTCTAAGAAATGGAGAAAGAGTAAGAAGAGCAGTGAGTCAAAATCTGGAGAACATGAATTGGGAAAGGATGAGCAGAAAATAGGGACTAAGTAAAAGATCCTGGGGAGACTAACTGAATTAGTGGGTGGAGGACAAGAAAGAAGAATGCAAGAACTCCGGGGCTTTTTTGCATTTCAGAGAGCACCAGCTTTCTGTTCAGGTTTAAAACTGAAGCTTCTGTGGCCTGAGAGATAGCATGGAGGTAAGGCATTTGCCTTGCATACAGATGGTCAGTGGTTCAAATCCCAGCATCCCATATGGTCCCCCATGTCTGCCAGGAACGATTTCTGAGTGTTGTGCCAGGAGTAACTCCGGAGCACTGATGGGTGTGACCCTAAAGTCAAAAAAAAAAAAAAAAGACTGAAGCTTCTGTCATCCTGAACATCCTGTGTCCCTTCTAAAGGAACACAGAGCTCATCTTATCCTAAAATTAACATTCTCTATTGCCAAGTGGAATGAGAACTCGGTCTAGATTGTTCCAATTGTAGTGTCTACTGTATTTGTACACTCAAAATACATTTTCTAAATAAAGCTCTACAAAGAACTTGAATAATTCCTATCACGAGTGCCTGGAAGCACAGCCCCAGGCTAGTTACTGTTAATTAGTGAGGTGTTTACAAATCCTGTTTGGGAGGTGCTTCCTCCTACTGCCCACCATCTGGACTTCTGGAATTACACTGCTTTCCTCCATCCTTGCATAGTTTTAGAACTTTACAGCTTTGGACTTATTTAATTGAAAAATTGATAAATAAGTTGGATATATAGTTTGGATATATTTATATATATATATATATTTTAAATTTTCAAAAGCGATTATACAGGCAAATCCTTTGATTTGAACTATACTCCGGATGGTAAGTCTATGCTAGATATTTGAAGAATATTTCTGTTGATTGTTTTGGAAATTTTGCATTCTCTAACGTATCTTTTAGCTTTGTGAGGAGGGGTGAATGATGTCCTCTTGACATTTCTCTGGTCACATTCTTGGGGAAGGGGATATACATCTTTATTTAGAAAGCAATGGCCACTTCTGGAAGATGTATGGGTATCTGAATGCTCACAGGAAGGGAATCTACTAGGAGACTAAACTAGACTTAGTGGGTTATCTGTGAGTATTAAGCAATGCTCATCATAGAGGTGGGAATTCAGAGTGAGGAGATGTGGGAGGAGGAGGAGGAGAAAGCGGGCGGCAGAACAAAGAGGCGGACATCTCATTTCAGCAGCCAAGGATTTGTACACTGGAAACTGTGACCCCAAAGTGCACATCAGGACTGTTGGCTCACAAGAGAGGTGTGGCAGGACCCTTTTTTCTCTTTCCCAGTCACCTCCGACATTATTTGACTCATCTTTCTGGAAATATTTCTAGTTGTACCTCTGAACCTTGAATGTGTCCCAAGCTTATTGAAATGCACAAGCTAAAGCTATTCATCTGTTTGGAGATTACACAAAGCTGAAAATGCCATCAGAAGTAAATGGATACAGTTACACAACCAGACAGGCCCATTAGGAGAAAGGAAATCTCTGCTAGCAAGCAGTCCAGTGGGTTGTGTGCTAAAGATAGGTAAAGATAGGGTCACTCCCTTCCCCTATTCTACTTAAGAAGTCACAAATACATTAAGGCAAGTGACAGAGACTTGGGTTCTGGCCTCCTAGTTCATCGCGTGGAATCTCCAGATGACTCAGGGTGTCCACAATCAAAAGCAATGGAGGGAAAGCAGAAGGGAGCATGCCAATCCGCTCTGCTCTAGGATCAGGACTGGGCCGGGTTGTGCAGGGTCAGGGGACTGCATTGGTGAGTCAGAATCTTGGGATGTCTCTTCCTGTTTCTACAAGGATCAAAGAAGTGATGATCTGTCTTGCTCAAGTCATTTAACAGACTTCTCCATACCAGAGGACCTATAAATCTTCCTCCAAAGCCTGGACAAGTGGACATGTGGATGCTCCAGGAAAATAACTGTTGAAAGATGCCTTTATTGATAGTTCTTAGAGCTTTATTGTAGGGAACTCAGTGTTGTCTTTGGTGGCATAGTTGGGGGCACCAGGAAAGCCTCCCATACAAGAGAATCTTGCTTACTATGTCAGAAATTCTATTACTACAGATTATTTCTCTGAGCACATTGTTACTGTTTTTAACTACTTTCTCTCAGTTGAGTGTTTTGGGGCAGAGGTAATGCTAGGATGGATGGAGGGATCCAGTGAGTCCTCTGGTATCCTTAGTACCATGACCTCTAGACATAGAATGAGAAGAAGCAATATTATCACAGGGAAGAAGCAGGTAAGAAGGAAGCAGGGAAGTTCTTGCATGCTTTTTTCTGCCAGTCTTCATAGCAAAGACCTTCAAACTCTGAAAAGAATGTCAATGGACATTTGAAACATGTGAAAAAAAATCTGGTCATCTGGAATGAACATAATTATTCTCTTTTTGATTTCTCAAATTGCAGTCTTTTGGGTACAGACAATCATGCACTTTCAGTTAGTGACAAAATGTTCTGCTTCAAATATGGAATCAATCAATCAGCAATAGACCCTCTTGCTTATCATTTCTTCATCTATGTTCCAATCTCTTATAATTAAATTTTACACATTTTATCTTAAGGAAAGTAGAAATGCTCTCTTCATCTCTCAATTCATCCATCCATCTCTATTGATTCCTAGAAAACACCACAACTTGTAGGAGGGTCTGAGGTTCACATTTTATTCATAAAGTGGTCCTTAATGCCTGACACATGACTTATTTCTAGGTTGCTAGCAAACCTTGAGACATGAGTTCTGAAAATATGAGCAAACCTGCTACATCCTTTTCACCCTGTACCCACACAGAGATGAGGGGCTAGCAGGTGGCTGATTCTGACCTTACATTTGTTGGAGTGTATGAAATGTAATTGTTATTGTATCTATAGCTGTCCTTTAACCTAAAGTCATGAAATCCTATTATAGATACTGCATGTGAATTCTGTTTCCTAGGATCCCTTCTGTATCTGCATGTATTTTATTTTCAGATCACCTAGGGGGGACTAGAAACTAAATGGAACAAGTGAAAATCCCATCTGGACAATAGAACCCAGGTTTCCTGACAAGCAGATTGTCTATTTTCTGAAATAAAACTTGATATACATATATATGTTTTGCTTTTTCTCACAAACCTATCATTATTAGTTTGCCTGGTAATACGATGCATGTCACTGTCATGTATTTACAAAAAAATATTTCTCACACAACTCTTACTACTTTTGACATCAAAGCAGAGTACAAATCATAGGAAAGTTATTTTTCTTTTATTCCTTTTAATTTTTTTTTAATATAAGCTATTATTAGGCAGAACAAAAGAACTGGCAGGCCCTTGGGGATGACCATCTGGGAAAGATCACTGGCGCTTTCTCTCAGGCAGGCTTTGAGCTAGTCTGGATCTGTCACTCAGGGACTCCTCTTTCCCCAGAGGGACAGTGAGTGCCCATGAGTAGAACTGCCTGATGACATTACTTCCTACAATTGCAGCGATGGGGTTTCTGCATAGATCAGCTTACCTTGAAGACACAGCCTGAGATAGAAATTTGCAGGATGTTCTATGTAGAAAGAAAGTGCACCAACTAGGATTATCTAGGCAGATGGAGAGAAGGAAGAAAGACTAGTACATGAGGACATTATTCAGGGACACTAAAAGCAGTTGGTGTTCAGTAATAAGGAATTCTCTCCTAACTGTTCTCCCAATATAGCCCAAAATCAGCCTGGGAGAGAGATCACAGAATTCCCTCTGCTCCCTAGGGAAGGTCTCTTGGATCAGAACTTGGCTCCTAAGTGCTTGTCTAAGGAGCTCCTGGAGACTCAGAACAAAGAAAGCAAATGACTTATGAGAGGAACTGAAGGCACTGACTGCTATTAAGTGAGTCAGCAAGCATGGAACAATTTGAAATCTCTTAAAGATGTGAGTCAGGATCCCAGATACCATTAAAGGGCATCCTGTTCTAGAATGCAGGATGTCTCCCAGGAGATCCTGGGCACATTACTGCCTTGCCAGGTGAAGGTAGTTGGAAGGAAAACCTCCTCAAAATCTTTCTGTAAGGAACATGCCACCAATTGGGAGAGAGAATGAAAGCTGGCAAGCCCCAAAAGCATCATCCCCATATTATTGAGAAAGGCCAATGTCGAATACGGGTCAAGTGGAGGCAAAAGTAATGCCCTAGAATAAGCCATAGGGCTAGGGGGTGCTACTTAAGCCAAGTCCATTCCTTTGGCTACAGTTACTTTATAGAGACTTATCTCCTTTGAGTAAGCCTCCCAACCAGGTCTTGTAGCACAGGACAGGGCATGCTAAGTGTCCTCAGAGTGTTTTTGTCATTTAGAAACTTGGCACTTCACTACCTTTTGTCATATTAGTGGGGTTGAAAGGAAAGAGGTATTTGTGTTCATGGTAATTTTTCTAAACAGTGATCATTCCTACTCTCCAGTTTGCTCATGACATGGAGGGAAGGTATTAGAAATACCAGAACTACATATGTTGCTAGAGAAACATGGCATCTACACTTTCTTTTTTACTCTGATTTCATCATATGTCCTTACTAACATAGAATCTTTTCTGTTCTTGTCATATCATCATCTTATAAAGACTCTTGTTTTCATTGTTCTAATTCAGGAAGCTGCCTCTAATTAGACCAGCCAGAGGTACATCTTCTATCTCTGGGGTTCAGTTGTGTTTGTGTTTAAAGTCTGTTCCTTGATCTAACAGCAAGGAGTGAGTTTATAATTCATGCTTTAAGGAAACCTAGTTGGGTTTCTGTGCACAGGGGCTGAGAAGGCTGATTAGCATCCACTAGGCTCTAAAGGAAGGCAAATTCTTGAAGAGTGGTGGACTTTGGGATTTAAGACTGCTTGTACATCCCTCAGACTGCAGAGCTTGTTTCTACTGTTTGAATCACAACCCATGAGTCTGATGTTTGTTTTGGAGGATACAAAATTTATGGATGAAATGAATGCAGCAGATGCTACCTATTAGGGAAGAATTCCATGTAGCAGGCCACGAAAATTTTGTTTGTAAAATAAGACCTAATTACTTTGGCTTATGCTAGAATAGAAAGAATTAAAGTGAGAGAAATTAATAATGATTGTTTGGATCTCTTTCATGACTTCATTTCTATATTTATGCTATTGGTTGAGAATGTTTTTTTCCTTTGCCAATATTTCTGCACTGAAATTAACCCTGAAAGTCTTTACTATTCACCTGACCCACATGAGATAATACCATCAAAGTCACTAGTTTTCCATGGATTCATGGTCTTTCTTTGGCTACAAGGAAACCTTGGCTCTGTATCTTTCTCTATTAGTCTGATGACTGTTTTGGAAGAGACTCCTCTATTGCTTTGCCATCTGTCCATCATCCCATCTAATAAACATCTAAGAACACCCACAATGTGCCAGGTCAAGTTTTCAGCTTTGGAGACTAAACGTGAAAGACATGGTGCTGCTCTTCAGGAACTGGTAACCTAGAGGGGAGGCTGAGAAGAGTCCTTAGGGCTAAGAAAAAAGTTGCATTCTGGGAATTATCAAGGGGAGAAGCATGTACAACAGCAATAGTAGCAGATTCACTGAGCTTTGAAGTACAAAAAAAGACATAGGATAAAGTCTTGATGGACTAAGTGAAGAATAACATGATTAGATATTTTTTTGAAAGCTTATTGTAGATGTACTGTGGAAGATGGGTTGGAAAGAGTTAGGCTAGATATCGAGGATGATATTTCAGCCAGAGAAGTTTGGGATATGAACAAAGACAAAGGATGATGGTAAAAGCCATATATAAGGTAGAATTTATAACATTGGCAATAAATGAGCAGCAGGAGGCAATTGTGATGATTGTGGGTATATTAGGGGTTGGTGATTTGTAGAGTGATACTATTTTTCAGATTAGAAAATGCAGGTGTTGGGAGATAGAAGGAAAGATAAAAGAAGTAATATTTGTTTATCACTTACTCAATCATGGTAAAAATATAAACTTTGAATTTCATAATGACTTTGTAAAGTTACTGCAGTCATTCCCATTTTATAGAAGAAGAAATGGAGGTAGAAAAGGGAAAACACTTGCTCAAGGTTACATATTTGGGTGATACAAAGCTGTATTGTTTTTGAGCTGGGTTGATAATTTTCCAGCTGGTATCAGAAGACAAGTTCATTTTGGTCTGTGCAACAGCCAAAGGCTCAGTAGGCCTGTTGTAGCCTCCTCAAGATTATAAGAATGACTGCTTTCAATAGATTCAATTGGGAAAATTTTAGTTCTTCAATGACTACAAGCAAAAATCTTTTCAATTTATAAAAATTGACTGCAAAGCACCTCTTTCTTCTTCAGGTGGACCAGGGCCTGTTTCCATATTATGCAAGTAGAATGACACAGTTCTTAAACATATGCTCTGAGTGCATATGTCCTGAAACACTACACAGTAAAACTTTATTTATATCAATTCAGAATACACCCCTCTATGGTTAATGAGGGTCGAAATGGCTGAAAGTGTATTTACTCCCAGGTGACAATATTGGTCACCAACTTTAGTACCTACTATGGGACAAAATGCTTTAGTTCTTGGAAGCAGAATTTTAGCGGTAACAGAGGAATTAGGAAATAGGGAGATGGGTAAAAGGCCTTCTCAAGACCTCTAATAAAGTATACGGTTTTTGGCACTAGCAACTCTGATAGGGCAAACTGACTGTGTGGTCTTTACCCATGATGTTCCTTGATGATGCATCTCCTTCTTTCCCAGAACTTGCTTTGGGTAGTAAAATGGAAACATATACAATGGTCACACCTAGCTTCTCTATCTTGGTTCAATCCTAGATCTTTAAATAATCACTGGCCTGGAAATTCTGTAGTGTTACAATTCAGAGTAAAAACAAATAGGCTGGTAATCATGCCATGATCTCCTATAGTACAAGTCTCTAAGAGAAATGAGACTAAAGGGGTCGCTTGTCCAGGAAGTAATTCAAGACCTCCAAGGAGTAAGGGACAATCTAATAGTTAAGAGGATAAGGAAGATGATCTTGGATGCTCTCCATCATTTACTTTTAAGACATCCTGACCCCTTTGGAGTTCTCTGAAGATGAGTGGATGCTTTTGAGCAGGACAGAAAATGTAATCTATGTTGGGTTGGCAGTACTGAAGAGCAATATTTACCCAGGAAATAGGCCAGGATCTGCTCTCTGATTCCCACGTGTGGTAATGGGGAAAACCCTGAAATTTCCCTCTTGGAGCTTAAACTCTTCCTCATTTCATTTAGTCTCTCCCCTTTAAAATCTCACGGAGCTAACATCTCACACCACAGAGACTGGGACACATCACAAAAGACAAGAACAATCAGTGCTGGCGGGGATGTGGAGAGAAAGGAACTCTTAATTGCTGCTGGTGGGAATACTGTCTAGTTTAGCCTTTATAGAAAAAATATGAAGATTCCTCAAAAAACTGGAATTGAGCTCCCATATGATCCTGCTATTCCACTCCTAGTGATATACCATAGGAACACAAAAATACAATGCAAAAAAATCCCTTCCTCACACCTATATTCATTGCAGCGCTATTTATAATAGTCAGACTCTGGAAACAACCAAGATGCCCTTCAACAGATGAATGGATAAAGAAACTGTGGTGCATATACACAATGGAATATTATGCAGCTGTCAGGAGAGATGAAATCATGAAATTTTCCTATATGTGGATGTATATGGAATCTATTATGTTAAGTAACATGTTGAGTGTTGAAGTAAGTCAGAGGGAGATAGATAGATGCAGAGTAGTCTCAATCATCTATGGGTTTTAGGAAAAATTAAAGACATTACTGTAATAAGGCCCAGAGACAATAGAATTAAGGACTGGATGGATTGGAAGGACAGTCTCACAATTTGAAGCTCACCACAAAGAATGGTGAACTTTGTTAGAGAAATAACTACACTAACAACTAACATGACAATGTTAAAGAATGAGAGAAGTAGAATGCCTCTCTCAAATACAAGCAGAGGTGGGAAGGAGGGGGACATTGGTGGTGGGAATGTTGCACTGGTGATGGGGGGTGTTCTATTTATAATTGAAACCCAACTTCAAACATGCTTGTAATCATTTTGTTTAAATATATATCTATATAAAACAAAAATCTCAGAGAGGGGCCAGAGTGATAGCACAGAGTGGAAGGCATTTGCCTTGCACACATCTAACCTAGGTTCAATCCCCAGCATCTCATATGGTCCCTCAAGCCCACCAGGTGTAACTTCTGAGCGCAGAGCACCGCTGGCTATGTCCTCAAAACCAAACCAGAGCAAAACAAAGCAAAACAAAAAACAACCTTATGGACCCTTCTCACAGCTCTTTGAATGTGAAGTTCTTTGCGATTTAAGTCTTGCTTCTCCTCCACATTGGTATGGTCTTTAGCTGCCATTCAAGACCTGCTTTCTCCATGATGCAATTCAATGATTCCTCACTCTGGTCTTCCAAACAAGTTAATGTTTTAGGATGTGGCCTGCTAACCTTTGAAGCAACAAGAGCACCAGTGCGCTCCACAATCCCTCCAGGTTATGGTTTCTAATTGAGCGTACTTCCTCTGTGGGGACCATCCAAGAGAAATAGTACTCGCGTGAAATTATTTTTGGAGGCTCTCCAAATCAACAAGTCCCTTCTCTACCCTCAAGGGATTGAAGAGCTGTGAATTTGCCAAAGTTAATAATATTAATCTGTCCATCATATTAGAAATTCATTGTGTTGAAGAATAAAGGGAGCTATTCTCTTCTGATTTGATCACTGTGGTGTTACTGTCTTCTCTGCTGTGTCAATTTTGTAAGAGAATTGGAGGTACACCACTGAATCCTAGATCATCTCAATCTTAGGGTTTTAAGTCATAATATGCATAGCAGTAAATATAGTCATGAGGCTATTGTGGTCTTCAGCCCTCTAGCCTTTCAGATTTTCTGACCTGAGTTATGAGTTCTTTCAGGGATGGGTTTTTACAGGTTGCTCTAGGGTATGGATATCAGGTGACCAGTTCCAGCAATAGGTAATTAGAATCTCTGCCTTCCACTAGGTTATGAGCTAATCATTGAGAGTTAAACTGTAAGCTCAGAAGATAAAGCTAATACCAATATTTATAAAGTTATTATAAATCCTTAGACATTAAAAACATTGCCTCATTTTTATTCTCAGAAAAATCTAGTGATTTAAGGATTTATTCATATTTACAAATGAGGAAATTGAGATGCATATAAGGCAGGTAACTTGCTGGCTATTACAGTTAATATACGATGAGTGGGATATTTGATCCACATCTCAATGGGGTAAATTGTCAAGGTTCATTAAAGTTTGGATTTTCCAGTGTGTAGCACAGATATTAACACCTCACACGAGATCATATAGTAGAGATTTAAGATACTTTAACTGAATCAAACAAAGAGAATAACACGAGATGATATATTAATATCTCTTTTAAGTATACATGTAATCACCACATATGGGAACATCTTGGTTCATAACGAGGCAGTATAGTAGTTAAGAATTATTTTAGTGGGGACACTAAGAGAGTTTAAAAGATGGGAATTCTAACATCTTCATGATATTTTTTATGTTTTTATGTTTTCATGCATATATTTTATGCATTAAACTATAAAAGGTTAAGGCAGTATGGTATGGGTTGTCTTTGGGGTTATCCAGTCCTGACTAAATATTATTACTTTCTTGCCATGTTATCCATCTTCAAGGTCACAGAACTTTCATGTCTGGAGTGAACAGTCTGGTACCTGATTGTGTGTTTCCCTCTTGTCTGTTGAGCTGTGCTATGCTAACCTTAGTGGAAAATATCAGAAGTTACAATCAATCTACTGAGTAATCATTTAGTGGTTGACCCAAATTTATAATTGAGTTATGGGTATAGTAATACAAAGTGGATGTGTTTGACTGAGGAGACACACAAAAAATTTAGACTATGAGAATTCTGTGGTTCAGTACAGTCAAGAACCTAGCCTGTAAGCTATTCTTGGAAGACTGAGAAAGATCTTTCATGGATAAATGGCTGAGA
This sequence comes from Crocidura indochinensis, assembly GCA_004027635.1. Lineage (NCBI taxonomy): Eukaryota > Metazoa > Chordata > Mammalia > Eulipotyphla > Soricidae > Crocidura > Crocidura indochinensis. The sequence goes on from PVKC010012939.1 coordinate 14,389, forward strand.
TATTGGGAGGGAGTTCTAGTTGACAAGATGAGCTTAACTAAAGACACAGAGAAAGATAATACTTTGGGACTGGATTTGAAGAATAAACAAAAAATACTCAGGTTTTGTTGAATGTATAGTTTTCTAATTAAAGTAGTTGTGCTGGTTGGGTGGAATCAGACAGTTTGATAATTAATATGAATTAATTAGGCACTAATTAGCTGATATTATAAAACGTCTTTGGCTATCCCATCCCACACACATTACCTAATAAACCAAATATTTTGTATTCAATCAGTATTTCTCAAGTATTTTTATTCTTTCTGGTTATTAGTTCACACCTGGCTATGGTCCGAATTTATTTCTAGCATAGGTTTGGGGGGTACTATATGGGTGTCTGGGATCAAAACCATGCCAGCTGCGCACAAGGTAACTACTTTACTTCTCTTGGCTATCAAATATTTTCATGCAAGGTGTACTTTGGATAACTAGAGTTCTCTAAAGAAAAAGAAGGAATAGGATCCATAGGAGGTTTATTATGAGTGATTGGTCTTGGTGATAGTGGAGGTTAAGTACTGCCAGAGGTTAAGTACTGCCACCAGCCATTTGCAAACTAGAGACTCAGAGAAAACTATGGTGAAAATTCTAATCTTAGTCAAAGGCTTGAGAATCAGAGGAGCTCAAGCTAGCCCAATTAGAAAAGGACCAACATCCCAGATCAGCATCCAGGCAAGAAGGGAACAATTGCACCTTCATTTTCTTTTAGTTCTATTCAGATCCTCAACAGATTAGGTGACATTACCCTACATTAGAAAGGCAAACATAGATGGCCCTATTTCAAAGGATTTGGAAACTTCTATATGGGACACAGAGCAAATGTTTATAACCTTATATTTGTATCATGTGTGATAAAAATAACATATGAGTCACAGGAAAGATATAACAAATGAATATTTTTACTTTTAATATGTCTTTGAACATAAAAATAGTTTTTTATTCTTGAAATGGTTGAATATTTATTTTCATCAATGCTTCTAATTCTTGATAGCCATCACTTAAAGGTAAATTATATTAACACACAGTTGACTACAAATGCTGGAATAAATGTTAAGTAATTTGCGTGTCAACTTACTGTCCTCAAATAGAAAACTTTACTTAATAGGACAGCGGGTGATTGTATCTCTGTAAAGGTTAAAATTTATACCAAAGATATAAACCATTCATAAAATTCATCAGGTTTTCCTATTTTTCCTTTAATAAAGGTGAATTGTTGAGATTTTTATAATGTAACTGGATTTCACACCCAATTAAACTTTTTCAAATATCATTTTTAAATATTAATATTTTGGTTTTGCTAATTTTAGTGATTTTTTTTTTTAGTTTGCGTATTTTCTTTTCTTTTTTTAAAATCTAACCCAAAGCTACTACTCCCATATTGGTGCTCAGAGGTTGTTCTCAGCAGTTTTGGGGAGACATATGTGATTTCAGGGATAGAACTGGGGTCTCCAACATACGAAGTCTGTACTCACTCCACTGATCTATCTTGAGGGCTCTTATTTCAGTGATTCTTATTTTTTTATATTCAAACTAAAATATTAATCAAACTGTCAGTGAACATTTTTAGTTTATTTTTGCAAAGTTGAAGTTTGCTTTGAATCTATAAACCTTAGAGCACATTTGTATATTTTCATATATTTATATTTTAATATGATTTTAGATTAAGTTCATTCAAGTGTCACTTAATTTGGCAATTTTAAGCTAATAATTATCCTTATAAAAATCTGCAAGCTGTATTCTTATTTTTAAATCCCCCAATTTTCTGAGGCCTTCCTTTATTAGTTCATAATCTCCTTTAAATTCTTTCTCAATATAGCCAAGAAAATTTTATTTAAATAACAGAAATGTGTTGTGATACAATATCTTCACAGAAATTGCAGTGTAGATTGTATCAGGATAACCTTCTTGATAAAAATGATTTAATAGTGAAGCTCAGATGCTTATAAGGAAATCTCTCTGTGAATAAAACCATATCATCATTCCATAATATTGAGGGTGATGAAAAGTTCCCATAATCTTATATTGAAGCAATACTCTTTCACATTGCTTCCCTTAATATCAAAATCATTCTGGTTACAAATTTCTACTGTGTTGACTTTATCACTTTAGTTATTATATTCCCAATTGTAGATGTTGGTGCTATTTGGAAGAACAAATTGTATTTTTCCAATCATCTATTAGTGTTACTGACAAGTTATCTAACTTAAGCATAGTTACCAATATCTAGAGATTACACCATTCTCCTAATAGTATTTCATTCACTTGACAAATTATGAATGTCTCCTTCTGCTATTGTTCATTACAATTAGTACCAAAAGTCTAGTTTCTATCCTTCCTCAGATAATTTTCCCTTTTTATCCTATTTATTTTATCTCTCCTTTCCTTCTTGTACCCACTAGTCTCTTATTGCTTGAGGGTTTGCTTCATTTTCTCATAGTTATGTTTCTTTATCTTCCATAATAAAATTATATCCCATTTATATTTTTCTATCTAATTTACTTCATTTATCATAAAAATTCTAGCCTGGCCCGGCCGTGGCGCTGCAGGTAAGGTACCTGCCTTACCGCGCTAGCCTTGGACGGACCACGGTTCGATCCACCGGTTCCCATATGGTCCCCCAGGCCAGGGGCGACTTCTGAGCTCATAGCCAGGAGTAACCCCTGAGAGTCACTGGGTGTGGCCCAAAAACCAAAAAAAAAAAATTCTAGCCTGATCCACGTTGTTGCAAATAACAGGATTTTATATTTTATATAACTAAATAGTATTCATTGTGAAGATAGACTGCATCATCCTTATTTAAGACACTAAAATTATTTCCAGTTCTTGGTTATTGTAAATAATGCTACATCAAATAAATTTAAAGTCTATTATTCTTTATGAATTAATGGTTTTCCTTGAGTAAACACCTAGAAATTAGATAGTTAGATTTTTTTCTTTTTTAACTTTTTGAGGAATCTCTACTCTTTTTTTTAATTTATTTTTTATCTCTACTCTTTTCTAACAATTTCTAAAAGAATTTTGGCTTCCACAACAATATATGAGCATTCTTTCTAAATATCCTTGCCAAGATCTTTTGATTTCTTGACTTCTTGTTAATAGACATTCTCATAGTTGGCAAAGTAATATCTCCTTTGTTTTATCTACATTTATTTAATGATAGGAAGGAATGAAAATTGTTTCCTGAATCATTGGTTATCAGTTTTCTTTGGAGACATTTATAATTCAGATTCTCTTCCCATTAAAAATCAGTTTTTTTATTTGTTGTGTTGCATTTATGATTTTGTGTATAGTTTGGTTTTAACCCATTCTTTCATATTTAATAGGCAAAAAATCTCCAATTAGAGAAAATATTCATACTCAACAAATCAAAAAAGGTTGGTCTCTAGGATATACAAAGTTCAAGCCCCCCAAAGGTTATCCCCTAAATTCTAAAAACTCCATCAAAAATAAAGATGAGGAAATGAAAAGACACCGCTCTGAGGAAGACTAACATGGGCAACAGGCACATGTAAGAATGTTCACCATCACTTATCATTAGGGATATCCAAATAAAGATGACAATGAGATATCTTCTTATACCAGTGAGAATGGCACATATCAAATATACTAGGAAAATCTATTTTGGTGGGGATGTGGTGAACATTCTGATAAATGTAGTATCATTCCTCTATTTTGGGACTTTTGTTTCCTTGCTGTTAGAATAGAACTATTAAAGCATCTGTAAGATCTATATTAAAGAGCTTGTTATATTTTACTGTGTTTTGTATATTTAGGCCTTATATTTATATCATTAACTCAATTTAAATTAAATTGTGTGCAGCAATAGTGATTCACTAGTGTTCTTTTTCATATACCTTCCCAGTCTCTTCAAAACTATTAATTTAATTATTATTAATCTTGTATTATCCTGATATTTGAGAAAATTAAATGTTTGCTGTTGAGCGTGATGGTGACCGTAGGTTTATCATATATAATCTTTATTATATTGAGGTATATGCATTATATATCCTTTTCTGGGATGTAACTCAATTTTTGACAGTTTTTTAATATCAGATCATAATCATTATCATAATAATCAATGTCTTCAATATTAATAGAAAACTCATGACAAGTTAAAGCATATTAAATAATGAAAAATAACTTTTTACATGTTTCACTGAAGATATACAAACTGTAATTAATGCTCTATTTAGGTTAGTAGGGATAATTTGGCAATATCAAAGGAATGTGTAGCTCTCATGATAGGAACACAGTAAATATATATAACAGGGGCTGGGCGGTGGCGCTGGAGGTAAGGTGCCTGCCTTGCCTGCGCTAACCTAGGACGGACAGCGGTTCGAACCCCCTGGCTCCCCATATGGTCCCCCCTGTCTGCCAGGAGCGACTTCTGAGTGAATAGCCAGGAGTAACCCCTGAGCGTCACCGGGTGTGGCCCCCCAAAATATATAACATTTGGAATGCCTGTGGAGTACTTGCCATTCTATATTAGTCAATTATGTTTATCAGATGCTAGTTATGTTTGTCAAGGCTCTCTATATTTATTCAGTAACTAATGAGTAGGAAATAGTATTCACTCTACTGATGGACATCCCTTATAGAGAGAAAAATTTGTTAATAGTATCTCCTGTGGGTATGTAAAGTCCGTATCTACCTCTCCATTAGACATGATTTTTGTTTTCATCAAAAACTTATCACTCCAGGGACTTGAGTGATAGCACAGCAGTAGAGCGTTTGCCTTGGATGCAGCTGGTCCAGGAAGGACCTCAGTTTGATCCTTAGTGTCCCATATAGTCCTCAAGTCAGGAACAATTTTTGAGTGCATAGCCAGGAGTAACTGTTGAGCATCACTGGTGTGGCCCCCAAACCAAAACAACAAACAAACAAACAAAAAACTTATTCCAGGTAGAGTTTATGTGAACTACCTGTTATGAACTATATGCTGTGTTCTACCCCAATTTTTATGTTAATATTCTACTTCTGGTGTGATGTTATTAAGAGGTGAAGCTTTTGGAGGGAATCAGGTCATGCATGACATAAAAATTCTCATGAAAAGTATTTTTTTACCACTATAAAGTCTGTATTTCTCTGTTCTCTCATGTGAGGATAAAATGAGAAGAATTGTCTGAAAAGCAGGAAGTGGGATCTCACTATTCATCAAGGGTGCCTTTATGCTGGACCCAGTTATAAAGATTAGGATGTTCAAGTTAATATCTATTGACAAGTGTCCTAATCTAAGATATTTTGAGGATAGCAATTAGGAGACTTTGTTTGGGGATCAACCTGAAGGGAATTCAGATGTAGTTTTGCCAATTGTTAGCTTTGAGTCTTTAGGTAAATTAACAAACCAGAGAAATCTTGATGCCTTGTCTATAAAAATTGAATAGCCAATCACTTCTACTTCTGAACGTCGGGTTGTTATCATAAGTTAGCATAAGATAACTTATGGAGACTTTGTCTAGAACTTGATATAAATAGTTATTTATTCCATAAATGTAAGCTACTCTTTTACTTGTTTCTGTTGCTATTATTAGTGCCTGTGTCACTTTAGATTTAAGGTACTTTCCTGTTTAGTGTCTGGTACTTCTTTCTCATTGGAGGGAGTTGTGAGTACTCCATAAGTTGAACAAAAGTGTATTAGAAACGTGAGTACTCCTAGTGATACTCCACACAAGATGCCTACTACTATTTTTGCAAATGTTTGCAAAAAAAATTTAAGAAATTTTGATCTAATTTAAGACCTTAAAATTTTCAAAGGATTTATAGGCTCTGAAAGAAAAAAATTAGCGTTTGATATATTGCAATCTCTACTTTCTTTGTATAGGTTAAAATCATGTTTTATTACCTTCACCATCCAATAAATTCATAGGATAAGTGCTTTTTTCCTTGCTTCTTCTTATTTTCTATTTTAATCTTGAAACTTTTCTTTTACCCAGAGGTACTAATCTCATTACACAAAAGAAAAACATTATTATCTGTGTCTCAACTTGTTTTCTTAAATTAGAAAACCATAAGTTAATTATAAACTGAACTTCAAGTGACAAAGAGGATAACCATAAATAAGGTCTTAGGGTTTATTTAATTTCATAACTCTAAGAATAAGTTTGCTGTGGTTAACCTAGTGGATAATAGATCTTCTGATAATTAAATTTGACAAAATAGAAAAAACATGCAACTTTTAGAATTGGCATGGCTTTACTACTTTCAAAGTGCTTAAGAATACCTTAAGTTCCTCACAATTTTTTTTGAAGGGGAGAAAATGTGATGATGCTCAGGGATTACTCTTGGTAGGTTCAGGGTACCATACAAGATTCTGGGGATTGAAAATGGGTCAGCTGTGTAAAAGTCAAATTCCCTGCCTTCTATACTATTTCTCCAAATCCATAACTATTTTTAATATACATTTTTATTATGAAACTGATTTAGTAATTTACTAATTGCTTCATGTATTAAATGTTCAAACACTAATCCTACCATCAATGTGACTTTCCCTCTACCAGTATCACTAGTTTCATCCCCAATACCCTGCCCCCTTGCAAGCACAAGTTTAATTCATATTGAATTCAAATTTAATTTATATTTAATTACAATGCAAATGCAAAAGGCTTAGGCATGTACCCAAGGATTCTAGGTCCTACTGTTTTCCCTGGATCATTCCCTATCTTACTGTTTTGCCTAACTCAAGACTTGTTCCTGTCTTAGACTCCTAAAACATGTATCAGAAATAGCACTTTCAGGCTAAGGACCTAACTGTGCTTTGTGTGGGAGAAAAGTTTAATACTTCTAGCCAAAATTCCATAAAGATGGAGAGGACAGGGGATTGGGCCTTTCTAGATGGTGTTCAGGGTCTGTCCCTGGCTCTGTGCTCAGGAGTAACCATTGTTAGTGCTCAGAGGACCAAATGGAGTACTAGGGATCAAACCATAAAAGTGGGCTACAGAGGGAATATGAAATCATCCCATGAGTCATATTTCCAACCCCAAGTCAGCTGGTCTCAAGCAGGGTAGCAGCAAAGATTAATAAACCAAGCTAGTCAGGAAAGAATCATGGAGTCGGTTTGCTTCTTGCATCATGGTCTTTCTGAAAGTACCAAGCCAAAGCCCAAAACTCCCTCTATTCTACCAGTATAAATTCAACTAGGTATGGGGAGGGTTGAGTGAAATCCAGGTGAACTTTTCCTTATCAAAGGGAGAGGTGGAGAGTTTGCCTTTGTTTTAGGTAAAAGCAGGGTTGCCTATAGTGAGAACCTTAACCTTTCTACTATCTCGCAGGCCCAGAGAAAGACTTCATTTTTGAGGAAAGAGGAGGAGCTTCTAAATAGTGCTCAGGAGATCTGGGGGTGAATACTTACTTGGGCTTAATGATTTAGTGCTCAACCCTGTGAGCACTGCTTGGGTCCAGCAGTTCTGGGAGCTACTAGGTCATATTCAGGAGTGCTGAATAAGTTCATTCAGGGCTCAAACTCAAGACCTAGGCATGCCAAAAATTTCTTTCAGTCCTTTGAACTCTCATCCTTGCCCTTAAAAGATTTTTTTTTACTTTTGGTTTTGGGACATACACGATGGAACTCAAGGGTAAGTCCTGGGCCTGTGCTCAAGAATTACTCCTGGAGGGCTTGGGGAACCATATGGGAGGTGAAGGAATGAACCGGATCAGCCGCATGCAAGTCAAATGCCTTACCTGCTATGCTACTGCTCCAGTCCTAAGTTTTTTAATAAAAAGTTTATTCTGAATGGTTTCCCAAAGTGGTGCTCAGGAATTCTGGGTTCCCTCCTGGAAATTTTCAACTCAATGGGTCAGTGGTTCAATGAGCTGATTCCAGTATGTAGTGTTCCTCAGGTCCTGTGGTGCCAGATTCTTTAGGTCTCAGCAACAATGCTTGGCATCTCCAGGGCTAATTCAAGTGATGCTTAGGGAGATTGGGTGGTGCCAGGGATCAACTGGGTTAGGTGCATGCAAGAGATGCCCCTTAATCTCTGTCCTATCTCTTCTGTCCCATAAAAAGTTTCTTCACGTGTACTTTTGATCTCAACTTTGAAGTGCTTTCTTACAATAGCCATTCAAAGAGATGTAAAATACAAACCTATTTATTTATCTATTTAATTACTTTATGAGCCACACTCAGAGATGCTCAGGAGCTACTCCTGGCTATGTGCTCAGAAATTGCTCCTGGCTTGGGGGACTATATGGGATACTGGGGGATCGAATCGTGGTCCTAGGTCAGCATGTGCAAGACAAATGGCCTACTGCTTGCGCCACTGCTCTGGCCCTGTACAAACCAATTTATTTCTCCACCTTGGTTCAGGCAGCAGCAAGTGCCCTTATGAATTTGTGTGGTATTGGCATTCTTTAGCTTTTCGCTTGCTCTGTGACCTGCATTTTAATCATGAGAAAACCAGGCGAGAAGCCACTGCAATGGGTTCCAAGCACGGAGATGGACATCTGTTTGGAAGACACAGGATCATCTCCCATTTCCCCCCAGAGAGCCTCATTAAGGTTAAATAAGAAAACGCTTGGCTTCCACTTTTACAGAGCAAACTCCAAAAACTCCCCTACATGATCTAGTCATGCTTTCTTGATAACTCTGGGCTAAGTGTGGATCAGGTGTCTCTACTCTACCTGGCCTAACTGACGGTAACAATCAAGATCAACACTTAATTGTCAGGCTCCCCCCTTGCCTTTGTGTGGTTTAGCCAGAGTTTCAGAAAGCTTGTGAAGGCCCAGCCATAAATAAAACAAGATTGCATACACTGGCTAGGAAAAAAAATAAAAGCAACATTTACAAAGTCCCAGATGCTGAGCGGTGGGAATTCAGAGCGAAATATTTAATTATTTCATCATTGAAAACTAATTACCAATTGGGGAGTGTTTTCATTTGTGGAACATAGATTGATTAGCAGGCTCACCAAAGTTCTAGTTTCCTTACTACTGATTACATCTTTCATAGAAGAAAAATGGGTTC
>PVKC010012940.1:0-23367 GCA_004027635.1 Crocidura indochinensis
CCATAGCAAGACTCTGGAAACAACCTAGATGCCCTTCAACAGACAAATGGCTAAAGAAACTGTGGTACATATACACAATGGAATATTATGCAGCTGTCAGAAGAGATAAAGCCATGAAATTTTCCTACATATGGATGTACATGGAATCTCTCATGCTGAGTGAAATAAGTCAGAGAGAGAGAGAAAAACGCAGAATGGTATCACTCATCTATGGGTTTTAAGGAAAATGAAAGACATTCTTGCAATAATAATAATTTTCAGACACAAAAGAGAAAAGAGCTGGAAGTTCCAGCTCACCTCATGAAGCTCACCACAAAGAGTGATGAGTTTAGTTAGAGAAATAACTACATTTTGAACTGTCCTAACAATGAAAATGCATGAGGGAAATGGAGAGCCTGTCCAGTGTACAGGCGGGGGTGGGTGGGAGGAGGGAGATTTGGGACAGTGGTGATGGGAACGTTGCACTGGTGATGTTTGGTGCTCTTTACGTGACTGAAACTCAAACACAATTATGTATGTAATCAAGGTGTTAAAATAAAATATTAAAAAAGAATTAACATTGATTTGAATTGAATATCAACCTTTTTAAATTACTTTATATAAACACCATGGTTACAAGGTTGCTTACAATACAATGGTATTTTCTTTGCTACAAATTTGTTCATTATTGAGTTTCATTCATGCAGTGTACAAGGCCCCTCACTATACAGTTCCCCATCCTGTGAAATAACCCCATACATTCATCCAAATCTTGATGGATGGGTCTGAAGAAGGATTTCTGCAAAGAACTAATAAACCATGCCAGTCAGAAGAAAATCATGGAGTCAGTTTGCTTCTTGCTTGTGGTCTCTCTGCATGCCAAGCCAGATTTGCCTTTCTTCATTAAATCAGTAAAAATTCACCAGGAGAGGGAAGGTCAAGGGAGAGACAAAAGGACCTATCCAAGTGGACTTTTACAGGTCAAAAGCTTGGTGAAAAGAAAGAAGAAATTAGGGGAACGGCTTTGTATTGTATAAAGTCAGTGTGCGATCTAGCAATTTTATCCTTTCTGTTTAAACAAAAAAAATTGAGAAGGGCTTAATTAAATTTTGTTCTGTTGCCACCAGATCTAAAACAAATCCCCAGAGTGGCTGTTAATTTGCATAGACACATCAAAAGTTGGGAAAATGAAAGAAAATAAATCCTTTAGCAGTAAGTAAGATGGTGAGCTGTAAAAAGCACCATAGGTTAGATTGTTAATACATAATTCGCAAAACAATCAGCTTTTTCCAAATTTTTGTCTTATACATATCTCATTTTTAATAGACTTTGCTGAACATAAACATTAAAACCTTTCTGCACATATCTGACTCTATGATTCTCTCCTGACTGGCTTGGCTTATTAATTCTTCATCACTACCTGCTTCAGACCGAAATACCGTACATGGGGTGATTTCACAACATGAGGTGATTTTATATTTCAGCAGTGCATACTTACCATCACAAATGCCCTATTCCCTCTGACCTTTTCCCATGCCTACTTCTGGACAGATATTATTCTTTTCTTCTTTCTCTCTGTTTTTTTTACCTTATAGACACTGTGGTTTTCAGTATTGTTAATTAAGAGTTATCATGCATATCACTTTATCTTCTTTCAGCACCCATTTCTTGTCAAGATTGATCATTTCCAACTATCTTTGACATAGTTTCCCCTTCTATGTCCTGACCCTGACATTTAAGGCAAGCTTCCTACCATGGACTTACCCTCCTAGCATTAGATCTATTGTCACTGGATATTATTACCATAATATTTTAATATACTACATATTAGTGCAATTATTCTATGCATTGCCTTGCCTCTCTGACTAATTAGCTCAACATAAAGTTTTCCATATCCGTCCTTGTATAAACATAGTTAATGACTTTATTTTTTCCTTACAGCTATGTAGTATTCCACTGTGTAGATATACTACCATTTCTTTATCCAATTATCTGGTCTCAGCACTTACATTGTTTCTAGCTTCTGACTATTGTGAATAGTGTTGATATGAACATCGGAATGCAGAGGACTTTTCTGCATGGTGTTTTTAGGATCCTAATATATATCCCTAGGAGTGGTATTGTTGAATATATGGAAGGTCAATTTCTAGTTTTTTGAGGAATATACATATTGTTTTCCAAAAGGCTGGACCAGTCTACATTCCCACCAGCAGTTAATTAGTATTGTTTTCCCTCCACATCTGTGCCAGGATTGATTGTTCCCTTTTTTTGAGGTGTGCCAGTCTCTGTTTTGTGAGATGATATTTCATTGTTGTTTTGGTTTGCATGTCCCTAATAATTAATGATGTGTAACACTTTTATGTGCCTTTTTGTCCATCTGTATTTCTTCATTATGAAATGGCTATTCATATCTTCTCCATTTTTTGGTATGGGGTTAGATGTTTGGTTATTTTTGCTAAGCTCTACCACTGCCTTGTATATCTTAAATATCAAATAAGTATTGGATGAATGGTTTCTTCATTCCATGACTTTACTTTATATCCTACTCACCATTTTATTTGAGTTACAGAAGCTTCTAAGTTCAATGTAGTTCCATTTGTTTATCTTTGCTTTCACTTGTTTGGCTTGGGGTAGTGTTTCATCCTTTTATATTTTTTATTTTTACCTGGGGTTTTTATTCCCTCTAGCCAATATGGTTGTCAGTTCACAATCTTTCTTCTTTTTAATCTCCTACCAACTTGGAAAACAATGGTGGCAAGTAGTGAACTCTTCACATATTAAACATTTGATAAATGTTTGTTGAACAAAGGCAACAACTATGTCTACATCTTTGGTAAAAGAAAACTCACAGACAATGTAAAGGGCCTACTTTAGAGCTTCACAATTAATCTCAGAAGAGAGACAAAGAAGCCAATGAAACTCAAGGAAACACTGGTCTTCAGTCTAAATACTCTGGTGTATATCAGGAGAATGGCAGAATGAGTCTTCACACAGCCATAGCCCTGGAACCACACTCCACAATCATTCCCATATAAACTGCCCAACTTCTCTACTTTGCAACTAATCTTTGAAGATGACAAGTCCATGGAACACTCAGGTACACAGATCCTGAGTGTGGAGTTCCAAGAGAATGTGGCTGCAGAGACAGCAATACATCATCTTCAAATTCCACGATATCTGACAGTCCATAAAGAGAACAGCAAATTATGTGGGAAAGTAGCATAGAATCCAATTAAAGGCAATAATCAAAAACAATAATGCCGAGGCCTCAACTAGCAAAAACTAGCTCAATAAACCCTCAGATAATAAATGTAATAAGCCCATTGTGAAATATAACACTTTCACAACTTTCTTTTACTAAACTATTTTTGATAATTCTACTTAAACATTTTAGTTGTAGGAAACAATATAAAACAAATTATTTTGTATCTGCCAGGGGGTCAGTATTTGGGAATGGGTGGAGCAAATTATTTTGAGTCTACAAAGGGGGCGGGCTTTGGGGATGGGTTTGATTTGGGGGTGAGTAGAAACTGGGAATAATGATGGAAGGAAGGTCACACAGGTGTTGAGATTGATATTGGAACATGAAATGCCCAAAACAACTTTATTATGAACACCTTTGTAAACCATGGTATTTAAATCATGTTAAAAAAGAGAAAACTGTCACAGAATGAGAGATTCTTCAGGGTGCAGTTTTGTGGCTGCTTTGGTCCCTCAGGAGTCTTTCTTGTTTCTTCCTAGTGTTCACATATGTTCTGGGCAGATAAGTCTGCCATATGAATGTACTCCACATAGTTGAGTTATTAGGCCACTGGTGACTGGAAAGACCTGACTGGGACATGCATATTGATCCCAGAACAGGGAAGCCACAAAATGAGAAATATCTTCCTGTCTCATCTATTCTGGTCATAGCCATACTGCAAAAAGATGTGCAAATTTTTGAACACATCAACTGTTTGGCATCTGTTTCAGGGAAGTTCACAAGCACATTTTTATAACAAAAGTAATGTGTTATTTTCTTTATTTTCTTGCCAAAAATGCATTCCAAAATATAGACTATTTGGATGGGATCATATTTAAACTAGAAATATATGTGAAACTACAGTAACTTCGAGGAAGAAGAGGCCTAGAGATATCAAACACAGTAATGCAGACAGATGGAGACACAATTTAGATACCTAAATACCACTGTTATTATTACAATATAAATTGTATATTTCTTAAGAAATAGTTCACCAGAGCTATTCATAGGATTCATTTAGCATATGTATTCATGTGTCTGAGGAATGTATGAACAGATATTTTCAATTAGTACTGACTCTACTGATTACATAAATTTTGTGTGGGGATATCCTTATTTTAATAGTGTGAGAGCTGATATCAAGTCAATAAATGCTAACAATGAGTTAATACTAAAAACCTACCATGTGACCAGTGCACTGTGCTAAGCACTTTCAGTATAACTTAATTTTGTCATCAATTACCCACATTAATATTATTTATACTTTACAGATGAGAAGACTGAGGTTTAGGAAATGGCAGAACTGCTATTTATAATCAAGTTTATCTGAAGTCAAATCTGGTGCCCTTACCCATTCTCTATACAGCAAGTAATAACTGGAGAATTTGCAAACTTAGGCCTTGGCTTTGTGCCCGGACTGAATGGAACAAACAGGTTGACTGTATATCCCAGAAGTCTGCAAGGGAGCTGGTTCCTGCAGTAATAAAAACAAGACTCATGGAAGCATGTACATTCTTACTAGCTAAGCCCTAGAAGTGCTAAGAGAGATTTAAAAACAAGAACATGAAATCAGGATTCTCTGACAGTTAATGAGCCCAGGCCACTGACTGTTGCTTTTAGACAGCTGAACAATGAAAAGCTGCTAAAGTCCTCTAGCATACCAAGCCACAGTCAGAATGACAGAGCCACTCATTCCAATCTTGCATTCCAATGTCATATTTTAAAATGTGAAGAACCCTTAGCTTGGGTATCAGTTCAAGCAATGATTTTCCCCAAAGAAATAGTGAAAAATCTATTTCAGTCTCTCTCATCAGAATATAAGCTTCTCAATCATAATGACTTCATCTGTTTTTATACTAGATTATATGTCCAAGTGGGCAAAACAATGCCTAGCATGTAATAGGTATTATTTTCTCATTTTATCTTTAAAGAATGAATGAATGATAGAGCCGGTTTGTTACCCTGAGCTACAACCCAGATGTCTCCAAGTTCTTCAGTTGTAAAACACACAACTGAGTTCAGGACTTCAAATCCTCTCCATTTTAACCATTGTTCATCCTGTAGAACACCTAGTAGAATTGAGAGGCATATTCTTTATCAAATATGTTCAATTCCATGTATTCTGGGAACACATACTACCACACACATGTTACTTGGTGTTTGCTTTTAAGACATATCCGTTGTGGTTTTATTTTATTTTTATTACAGCTTAGGTAATATGGTTACAATAAAGTTTATGGTATTGATGTACATGGTTAAGGAACCTCACTAAGTCACAGTAACAAGACACTTCACTGCTGTCTTTTAGGCAAGTGTTGTGAATTTATTTAGCCAGTAAAATGAGAGCAGAAGCTTTGAGAACTCTCCTATGCTTCTAAAATCATAGAAACTTGAAGATGAAATTTGTTAATCAGAGTTGCTTACCCAGTAGTACCTTCATGAATTCATTTGGGTCTTCTAGGAAGAGATTGCATCTGATACAACCTTTACATGTAGAAGGCCTGGGTTCAATTTCTGGCACTTCACAGTTCCCTGAGTACTGCCCAAAGTGACCTCTGAGCACTGAACCAAGAGTTTCTCTTCAGTACCGCTGGGTGAGCACCCACAACATTTTAAAAATGACTCCAAATAAATTCCTAGACCATGCTCTACATTAGTACACTGTTGTATTTTGATATTATTACACTTTTGGCCTATAAAATTGAGAGGAATAAATTTGTATTGTTTATTAGCAATTCAAATGAGATAATTTATTATAGAAAGTGAATGTATAATGGAATTATAATGTAGGAAATATTTCTTATCATTATGATTTCTAGTCTTCATTAGCCAGGAATATCACAAGGTATTCTATCAGTTGATTCTTTTCTTTGTCCCATAAACTATTTTCAAGTGAAGACTTAGCTAGTCTCGCTTCCATTGAAGAAAGTGTCATCAACCTTGTCCACACTATTAAGAGTCAACCCTTGGGGCCCGGGAGATAGCATGGAGGTGGAGCATTTGCCTTTCATGCAAAAGGTCATCGGTTCGAATCCCATTGCCCCATATGGTCCCCTGTGCCTGCCAGGAGCAATTTCTGAGCATGGAGCCAGGAGTAACCCCTGAGAACTGCCGGGTGTGACCCAAAAACCAAAAAAAAAAAAGAGTCAACCCTTGACCTTTTCTTTCAAGGCATAAATTTGCCTTGTGCCCATTGTAAATCAAAATAATCTTTACTGAAACACTGTTCTGTGCCCCAGGAAGTCCACTGAATGCACTCTTCTACAGGATAGTTTAGCTCTTCATCTTCCCAACCTATTTATGCTAGAATAGAATCTGATATAGGGCTTTACAAAATCAAAGATCCATTGAAGCAAATTGTCCAAGAAAAGAGAAAAATATTTTTCTAGGAACAAATTCACACAGGAAAGCAAAAAATGTTGGCAGTTTGCAGTAGCAGCTTTTCCATGGCTCTAGTTAGATTGGTCTTGTTTTATTACATTTGGCTGCTTGATGAAGTCAACTTTTCTCTATATACAGATTTTTCACTCCATGTAACTCCATTACATAGCTGATTATGCAATGCCCTGTGGGCTAATGATCATGTTCATTGTATCTTACCTTGAATGTAAGATTTCTAGGTAGTCTTTCTACTCCTCTGCAAAGAAAAATGAATTCACATAAGGTTTTAAAAGTTGGACTCTGAAGTCAGATTTCCTGGTATCGAACAAGTGCTAATCATTTCCTATGGTATGGAATAAATGCTAATCATGTCCTATAAGTGAAATGCCTTGGGAATGATTTCCCAATGTCTACAGCTTTCTAAGGAACCAAGCCTGGATGGAACACAAGAGTTTGTTGCCTTTAATGGCCTGAGGCAAAAGTCATTCAAGAGATGAATGCCAATCTAAACTGAAAGAAAACCTAATACCTATACATTGGGTAAGACCTTCTGTGAAGACACATCTGGGAAGATCTCGGGCAGGGAATCAGGAAGAGATGAAAAACTATTGTTGTTAAGAAAGAGAAAATTTATGGTAGTCAAAACAATTTTGGGACTTTGGCCTTTTGACAATCCCTGGGTGCTGGTGCTTGCCATTACAATGTCGTGTCAACATGACAAGACCCTGAGCTCTCTACAAGGTCTGACCTGAGTTATTTTCCCTCTAACCATACTTGGGTGACATCAACAAATAGAACTGTTATTTCACTAAGTCTGTTACTTCCCAAACATGCTCTGAGGGAAACATATTCCTGAAGGAGTTAAATAAGACATAGTATAACCAGATTGGAAGCATTACCATTTAAAAATGCTTGAAACATTCTTAGTGTGTAGATCCTCAGAGGATGATACTGTGCGTTGATAATCTCCAGAAAAGAACTAGAGTATGTAACACAGTCTTGAACATATTTGAAGAGAAGGATCTTCATTTAAACGCATGTCTCCTTGCCATATCATTTTAGATTGACAAAGCACTTTAAGTTCCTCTAGATGAAAGAGACCATTTTTATGTTGTAGAAGCAGATATCTATTCACACTATTACACAGGGAACATCAAAACCGGGAAAGAAGAAACTGCAAAGGGCTGATCCCAACCAGACAGTAAAAATATGTACAAGTAGCAAAAACCAAACAAACAAAAAAAAAAAACATCAGCCATTTATCTTAGGGTTGATCAGTGTTGAAAGGGGAAGATTAGGCAAAATAAGCATCAAAGGGAGAGCTTCTATTTTCCTCTTGGAGACGAAGCATTTTCTCTCTGGGAGGGGTTTCCTGGAGTATCAGCCTTTCCCCCAAGCTTTTGGTCTATGCCCAGTCTAGTGCCCAATGCTTGATATATATAGAATATTGCGTTAAACTCTCTCACAAAGCTCACAAAATAGAGCTCCTTTGCAAGTTGAGAAATAGAAATTCAGAGGGGTTGTATACATTTCTTCAGGTCACCCAATGTGTTAGTTTACAGAGTTGGGATTCAAGTTTAAGTCAGTCAGATCCCCAAAATCTGTCATCTTTTGATCTTTTTTTTTTAGTCCACAGGGTGCTTGCAGTGCTTCTGGTCCCTCTATTGGAGTTCACATTCTACTAGTAAGGAAGGAAATTATCAACAAATAACTCAGAGTTCTGCTCGAAGATTACATCTGTTTGAACTCTGATTGGGAAGTTGGTTAGGGAAGTATCTAAGAGAAGTAGTTGTTATTAGAAGTACTAAGGGACAAACAGTACGCATAAGGTGACTGGGGTGTGGAGAACTTTCTCAACACAGGAATCGATGTCCATATGGGAATCCTCATTTAAAAAAACTTTTCAAAAAAAAGTAAACTTCTGTTCAGGCAAAATGTCATTACCACTGCTGATATGTGTTTCAGAAATTCAGGTCCCTGACCACGAAAAAGAAGCACAGCATAATAAAACAAGCAAACAAAACCAAAGGCATCCCTAATCTGCTATCTGCAACAATTAAATAAGAAAATAATTTAGAACTATGCAAAACAAATCAAACAAAAATGCCTTTAAAATCGAGTTCTCCTTTGAGCCAGGAGGAAAGTTCTGCCTCCCAAAGTGACAGTCATGTTTTCCCAGGTTTATGCTCTTGTCTGACTGGGGCCTCAGCGTCCTATTGGAGGCCTGTCCCATTTAATACGACATGGCTTAATTTGTCTCCTTCACTTCCCAGAGTCAGACTGGAATGGGCTTAAGATGCCAAGACTTGATTTCAGCTGTGCAGCGCCTGCCTCCCAAGCCACAACTTATGAACACAGCCTCCTCCTAGGCAAGGAAACGGTCAATAAGGAAATACCACAGTTCGGCTCTTTGCAACTTGCTCGAAGTGTGAGGCCGTGGCGCTTCATTTCCTGATCGCTCAGGTGGAAATTGTAAAAACAATTAAGAGCAATGACTAATCACCGAATCAAAGCAGGTTGCCCAACTCATTTGCAATTGTGTGCTCAGTTCTGTGTGCCAACAAACAAAGACTTGGGAGTTTATTATTTAAACCAATTAAAAGCTCTGGGCAAAGCGAGTAGTCAATTTGTGGCCACGTGGTGGGAAAACATCAGTTGGAAGAGCCTGAGAAATTTCGTGAGCAGAGCCATATGGTCCAAATCTGAATGAAGCACCCAGGATCACTGCGGAAATCTGCACTGAGCAATTTCAGAATCACTAGCTTCACCTAGCTAAGGCAGACTCATGCCTCCAGCTCCCTGCACTCTGCTTCCCTGCTCTCCCCACTCCCCCACCCCCACACTCCTTTGCTACCCTCCATAGACTAGCATACCTGTACGGCTATTAGTTCTGACCGTCAGTAAAAGAAACATGAACTAACTAAAGCCCAAACTCTAACTGCTGAGTAATAGACATTGCTAAATTTCCTGTCCACCATTTGCACTTTTATGTATTTTAGGGCTACCTAGAGAGTTCTTAAAGGCCCAGATGATGAAAATTGGCTGCCCTTCTTCCCAAATGAGGTGCACCATCCATCTGGAGAGGGCACTCACACTTTTGTATAAAGCTGTAGGCTGTAAAAAGGAAAGTAAAGAATTAAAAACTGACTCCATTAGGTAGCAGTTATTTTTTTTAAGCAGAGAGATGTAGAAGGTGGTGCAGTGGATGAAGTTACTTATAGCAAATTCGATTTACAAAATGAATGGTATGGAGAAAGCCTTTACTGAAAGTTACTTTCACGCTTTTACCCATGAGATATTTTCTGCTTAACATTTTTTTCTAGCATATTCCGAACTACTTTGCATTTTCCTGGAAAGACTTCTGTGCTCCCAATTGGATCTCACTTCTGAAAGTCCTCATTCTCAGACACTACTGATTACAGAAGGAGAAAAAACAGTTGTACTGGAACCAATTGGAAGATTTTGACAGCAAAGTCGGTTAGTTGCAGCTGTCCTGTTCCATGTATATTCTAAGTAGAGAAATAAAATTAAATAATTTCTGTATCTCAATAAACAATCTGGTTCATGGTATGCAGACAAGAAGATGGAGAAAATTAACTAACAAAAACTAACAGCTGTAACGCCATGCCTTTAAAATACCTAGCACTGTCAATACTCCAAAAATTAATATTATAGACCTGCTGGTGAGTTGTAGCCTGGTCAGAATTACAGCAAGGACATTTTGCAGTGTTCAGGATGGTAGCAAGAAAAGGTTAGATGGTCTGCTGTGCTTTCTACCTCAGCTTATTCCATACTTTTATCTTGTCATGGCATACTAGGACAACTTACTTGATTCCAACAAGTTGGCAACCAGAGAAATGACTTGACATCGCAGTGCTGTGAAGAAATTGAAAGACACAAAAATGCCAGACCTGTGGCTTCCAAACCTGATTCTCTAGTAGGAATTTTTTGGCGTTCTCAAATAATAGGGACTTATTTTCCATGGTGTCCACTGAAATTTATATAAGATTATGATGCATTTTTACTTTAATTAAAAAGTTAAAAAATCTATTAAATAAAATGTATGTACTCTATACATATTCTTTTTAAAGTACTCAAAATTTTGTTTCAGTGACTTACGTAACTCATAGATTCTCCCTTCCTAAATTGTCTGTTATGCATGAGACTCGATTTATGGTCCTGTAGTCCAGGCACCAAAACATGTCATCATTCCTAAAGCAGTGAGAATACAAATGGCATGTCGCAGAAAAGAACTGAGCTATGTTGAGCAGGTGATACAAAAGAGGAGACTAAGAGGCTTCAAAGGTCTTAAAAATGGAACATGGCTTTGCAGTCCTTCCTGATGTTCAATCCTATAGGTTCAGGATGTCCCCTCACCTGTGAAGTGTACCAGCAATTCTGCTTAATTGACCAATGAAAATGCCAACCCTGTCACCTTGCTGGATAGCATGCATGATGGCATTACAACTACTAAACAAAACTTACTTCTTCTCTAGAAGAAATGGGTACACTTGAGGAAGGTAAAACTCAGTCCCTTTGATAGTTAGTATGGCCATCTGACTTGCTTTGACCAAAGAAATGTGAATAAAAGTGCAGTGTTACTCATGGGTAGAAGTATTTAACCATTGTCATTTAAGATCTCCCAGAGCCTTGGTTTGTTATATCCTAAAACATAGTGCTGAGAGCTTATCATTAGATATGATGGTGTCACTACATCAGGCAAACTTGATTCTTGCTGGGCATGTAGTACGAATGATCAAAATAGTTTTGTTGCATTAAATATTTAAAATTTGGGTACTAGTCATTACTATAAAATATTCGTATCTATGTCAACCACCCAGACTTTTACACTCTCCAAGGTCTAACTTCAGTGCTGTATAAGTAATCAGAAAGCAATTTATTTTGGTAGATATAGGTCTATGTGAATGTAGACTCATTAAGACTTCAGTATTATTCAAAGATGATCTTAAAGGTTATTCTCTGAAGTAATGAAATGCTATTTATAAGACTCTTTTAATCAAATTCTCTGTAATAATATTTTCCTAGAGCCTGATACTGAGAGAAGTAATTGTAGTCCTTTCAAAAAGACAAGTGGAATCATATTCCTTTCTTACCTTCGCTATCACACAGCACAAGAAAAAGTTATTCCATTTTCAAGAATTAATATACGTTTTTTTCTTGATATAATTCATCTTACTTATAATTCCAGTATGCTCTCATGTATGACTTTGCTATATACATTTAGATATTTAATTTTTTTAAATTTTGGGACACACCCAGTGGTGCTCAGGGATTACTACTGGCTCTACTCTCAGGGATAACTCTCCATAAAATAACTCTACTCGATTCATAAGATCTAATTCCCAGAGTTTTGAGTCACTTCTTTATTTGCCACTGTCTTCTAGGAGTAAAAGCATTCACATAGACTGTTAGATAAATTTTGTTTGGCTTTGAGAGAAGTAAGGGATTGATTTTATTTAGGTTGATCAGAGTTAAACTGCAAGTTCAGAAGTAATTTGAATATATTTGTTCTGGAAACAGCAAAATATAACAAGAAATGGTGATAGGGAATTCTATAAAATACTATTGCAAAGGAAACTTTACTGTGATAAAAATCTATGACAATATATTAGCTTGGTATTTTTAATAAGTAGTATCAAGGTGATAAATTGAGAGAAAGAAAATAATATATAAGTTTAACCACTGTAAGAATAACTTTCTAAAAGTATCAATAAATTGTAGCTGAGAAAGAGTACCATAGAGAAGGTGCATCCCTTGCATGTTGCAAACCAATTTCAACCCCCAACACCACATATGACCTGTTGAGCACTGCCAAGAGTAATGCTTAAGTTCAGAGCCAGGAGAAATCCCTAGGTATCACTCATCTCCAAAAAAGAAACAAATTCATATCTGTTTGGCAACTCCTGTGTTTTTTCCCAGTGTTCAACCCACACCAAGAATAATTTAAGGTACTACTTATACCTATTTTACAAGCGAATAAACTGAGATTCTTTCTTCAAAAGAGATGTACCTACATTAAATACTGCTAGCTATGATAGAACATGAGAAAATGTTAGCTTGTGACAGAACTAAGGCTCTTATATACATTTCTGGGACCCGCGAAACACTTCTACTTTTTACCCACATCAATCTATTAAGTGGTTACCGGACCATTTATACCCCTTTCTCACTTGGGTGCCAATAGAAGCAAAAGGGTGTGACATCTGGAGCCAATGAAGTCCAGAAATCATACCAGAGGGAAATACCAAAGCAGTGGCAATCAGTAAAAAAAAAGTGAAAAATCCAGTCAAACTGGGGTGGCCACACAGCTACCAAAGTTTGCAATGAGGATAAAAAGCCAAACTACTACTACCACTTGGGGAACCATTTGAGTATCTCTCTGGTAATCCTTGACCCTCACCTGTTTCACTGAATTCCAAAGACTTTGCAACCAATTTCAGTTTTTCTGAAAGCACTTAGAGATTATTTGGTATTATGTCTGCTAATGGCTGAGCCAGACAAAATCATATTTTTTGTAGTGATGATGATGAAAAGTCAATATCACATGGACTCCCCCCACGTGCCTAAGCTGAGATTTTACATGGTAAAATTGATGTGCGAACCAGCATTGCTATTTAATGTGGTTTCTATCAAAGTGTTCGTAAAACCTTGGGCTGCAGCTGGCCCCCATTAGGTAGTTTCTTGGTGAAAGTTTTCCAAGGAAAACTTTTTTTTTAACAACTTCATAAAGCCAGGCACAAAAGGCAGTGCAAGGACTCACCGAAATACTTGGGACATTTTATCATTCATTGAAATATTAAATAGGTATGTGCTCTGTATTTCTTAAATAGAACTTGGTAAACATTAACGGCTACAATTTGAGCCTTAAGTGATAGCGTTTAGTTATTCATGTGTTCATTTGTTCAACATTTATTTAGCACTTTCTAGATTCCAGGCACTGAGCCAAATGTTGGGGGATGAAATGATGACTAACACTTGAGTTCTTGAAGGAAGTGAAGGAGGAGAGAAAGACTGGAAATAACACAAATAACTGTAATTCAAAACAATCCGTGGCAAAGATTTCAGTGTTGGAATTTGTAAAGCTATCTGGGAAAATGTCTGTTGCCAAGTAAATGCTCAGAAAACATATGCTTGTTTGTTCTACAATGAGATGCTAATGATTTCAGGATAATCACGCATTTATTGCTAAGAGATAACGACCAACTTCATGCCAAGTGTTTGCAGGTCCAATTTGGAATATGCGCTGCTGTTTTAAAAGATATGCTTTATCTATACAGTCAAGTGTATATAACAGTTTTTCAGATAACACCATTAAACCTTCTCTGTCTTCCAATATAGTCCCCTATGTGCTCAGGAGACTGATAGTCCATTTTGAGGAAATATCATGCGTGCCTTATTAAGGACAAAAAAAGTAAAAAAGGTCTCCTACAGAAAAAGTTCTTACCCACAGATTCAAGTTCCAGATTAGGTATTAAAAAAAAACAAGCCCAGTTGTCCAACAATCTCTTACACTCAATCACCATGAATTATATAACACAATCATTAATTGTTCAGGAAAGCAACTATGTCCCAGAGAATAATGTGATTATGTTGACATCAGATAAAAAGTGACTCCTCAAGCTTTGTCTTGAGGATGAAATTCTTGCACAAGTAAAAGGAAGACATTCTGGAGTGGTAACAGTCTAAGGCAAACAACAGAAGTTGAAACATGTTTAGCAATTTGGGAGGTACAATGAATAAATGAGTGTGACAACAACACTGTCCTGAGGAATAATGTGAGATCATTTAAACTCATGGTAGGTAAATTCTTTCTTTTTATGGTTTTTGGGTCACACCCAGCAGTGCTCAGGGGTTACTCCTGGCTCCATGCTCAGAAATTGCTCCTGGCAGGCATGGGGGACCATATGGGGCACCGGGATTCGAACCGATGATCTTTTGCTTGAAAGGCAAACGCCTTACCTCCATGCTATCTCCCGGGTCCCATGGTAGGTAAATTCTGATCCTAGATACATTCAAAATTTAATCCAAGGCAATGTGAGAAATGACTGCCTATAAACATTACCATCACAGTTGAGAAAAGATGGAACATGCATCAATTTAATGCATAGATTCTCAGCATATTGCTTAAATAAAATTTGATATATTTAGTCTCAGAAGAATTTGTCCTTCCAGAAGATTCTCATAGTATGAAATCCGTGTAATATCGATGTTTTTTTTTTTTTGGTTTTTGGTTTTTGGGTCACACCCGGCAGTGCTCAGGGGTTACTCCTGGCTCCATGCTCAGAAATTGCTCCTGACAGGCACGGGGGACCATATGGGGCACCGGGATTCGAACCGATGACCTTTTGCATGAAAGGTAAACGCCTTACCTCCATGCTATTATATCGATGGGTTTATGAGAGAAAAGATCCTGATCATCTATAACAATATTATACATATGACATAAATATTATACCCTTGACATAAAGAAATAGGCAGCATTAACCAAGAAATTCATTATTTATTATATATTATTAAATATATTATTTAATTAACATAATTTAATTTTAACAAAACCTTATAAATGAGGTTCTATTATAAGTCCCATTTTACATTTGGGAATATAATTTCAGATTGTATATGAAAACAATTCAAACTCTTGTCTCTGTTGTTCTAAATCCAGTTCCGTTTGGTTATATAAAATAGAATTGTAATTTTTATTATCATAAAACTTAGTAAAATTACAATTTGCCTGTTGCTTAACTATATTGAATATCATGTATCTGGTAAATCTAATTAAGTTTAGGGAAATGAGAGCTAGCTAGGAATTCTAACCTAGTTAGAGTTGAGGAAAATGACTTTGTCGACGATTTCCAAGTCTTAAGTGATGGTTCTTACCTTGCTTGTGTTGAACTGAGGTGCAGTCCAATACCTGACTATACCCTGTGTTTTCTCAAACAGGTCCAGAAGAGGTTCCATGAGCACAACTCGGCAAATAATCCCTGAATATTGCTTGCTGTGTCACTAAAAAAAAAAACAAAAAATACTTTCAGAGCATTCAGTTATACAGATCAAACAACCATCATCTTTACTTACCACAAAATGCTTGTGTTATTCATAAAATTAACTAAACATAATGATAAAAAATCATTTAGTGGAACTAGAGAGAATAATTAGGCTGTGCAGTTCACAAAAATATACAACAACCCTCTGAAGCATCAGCACCCCTAACTTCACAAATGGAAAAAAAAATCTTGTTAAGTAACTTGCTCACGGTCTTGGACCTAAATAAGCCACCAAGTAGAAGTTCAAACTCTGGTCTCTTTACTCCAAGTTTCAATATAATTTTCTTTAATTGCCAAAACATTGGTTTGTCATTGTATTGATAAAATTAACATAAAAGGGGCTAGAGAGATCATACAGAAGATAGGACACTTAACTTGCATGCAGCCCACCAGAGTTTGAGTCCCAGCATAACATATTGTTCCCTGCAGCCTGTTAGGAGTAATCCTTGAGTGAAGAGCCAGGAATAAGATGTGAGCACCACTGTTCATAAACATAAAAAGATAAACACCAGATTATCACACTAACTTGTAATATAGTCAAAATAAGATAATAGCACTGTACAACCACAAACATTTGGGATTGGAATATGGAATCAGTGGAAGATTGTGGAAGAAAAGGGGCTGCTTAGAGTAAATCAGTAGCCTGACAACAGCAGCTTCTTTCCAGGTCAGGCAAGATGGGTTGGGAGGTTGCCGTTTCACTTTGGGAGAGTTGGTTGGCAATGGGTTGGTTTGGGGGAATGTTCAGGTTCCTGAGGAGTTAAGAACTGAGGGTAAAATGGTTTAAGTAGGGAGAAATAACAAAGTGGTGAGAGAGTGAAAGGATTGAAAAAGATTTGTAAAGTGGTAAACAGGGGAGGGTACAGGAAGGTTATATATAACAGATGGAAGGAATATATATAACATAGGCAGACATTATGTCTAATACAGGCAGACATTAGATAGTCATAGAGGCAGTCACCACACACAAACTCACATACACATATAGACAATGAAGATTGATCCTTAGGTTGCAGTTGAAAAACTGACCTAGGGGCCGGGCGGTGGCGCTGGAGGTTAGGTGCCTGCTTTGCCTGCGCTAGCCTAGGTCGGACCTCGGTTTGATCCCCAGGTTCTCATATGGTCCCCCAAGCCAGGAGAGACTTCTGAGCTCATAGCCAGGAGTAACCCCTGAGCATCACAGGGTGTGGTCCAAAAACCAAAAAAAAAAAAAAAAGGAAAAAAGGAAAAAAAAAAGGAAAAACTGACCTAAGTGGAATAGGTCAGAGTGCTTAAAAATATTTAGCCAGTAATTTGGATGAAAAGGTTTTCCAATTCCTAGGCAAATCATCATTAGAGAGAATAAATTTGCTGAAAGAAGGGCTTCTTGGGTTAGATTGTGCATAGAACATTCTTATAACAATCATAATGTTCAAGTCTAGAATACTATGTAATATGAAAATGAGCACTGTAAAAGATGTCTACACCATCAAATATCATCTAACAGGTCTTCAGCATCCAGGTTCTTTTCCTGAAAGCAAACTGAAATTCTGGGCATCATGATATAAGAGTAAATTAGCTTGAATTGAAAATAAATTGCAAAACTCAATGAGTGAGCACTGTAGGTAGAGTCTATGGCATATAGTTGCTTTTTCCAATGTTATCTGTGGACATATATATTAGCTCACATTAGTGGGAATTTTTGACAAAGGAGACGATAATGTGAGATGGAATAAAGATAACTTCTTTAACAGATGGTGTTGGTAAAATAGAATCACCACGTGTAATAAATGAATCCTGGATTCATATCTCACACCTTCCACAAAAGTCAACTCAAAATGAATCAAAGACCTTGAGAATAGACCTGAATCTATAAAGTATTTTGAGAAAAACAGGCAGAATGCTTCAAGACTTAGACCCCAAAGGAGTTTTCAATCTTATGATGACTAGAACCATATTTTATAGGCATATTGGGTCTCTCTACTTAGCTCACCAGGTAATTTCTATTTTTTCCTGCCCTCTGTCGTTATAATATCCTGCAGACTTTTGAGAGGCTAGTCATGACTTAATCTATATAATACTACTGGAAATTCTTTTCTCCCAATAGCTGTTGTTAATATCTTCAATGCCATTTTTATGATTGCTATGTGTTTCGAATTACCTTAAGGTTAAAAGTCATGTTTATTGCATCTGTGAGTTTGAGGTGGAGTTGCTTTGCACACATGACATAAGCTTTGTCCTCTGGTGACAGCTGATCAATTGGTAAGTTTAATTAATGAAATGTTGGTGGTAAGACTGAAGATAGCAACCTCAGAAACTCGAAATGTAGCAGGGGAAAGTGCAATTAAGTTGGTGATTTTGTGACTTTTCAACTAGTTAAAATGGTTTTTTATAGTTTTGAAATTAAATTTTATGGTATTGGCATACAAAATCCTACACCCACCATCCTCAAAGTGCCCAGGATCCTCCACCTGGGCACTACATCTCTACTAATCTACATCTCTACTAATCTGCTCTACATCTCTACTAATCTGCTCTTCTTTCTTTGTTTCCCTTTCACCCATTTTCTGGTAACTGATTCTGTATTCCAAACCCAAATATTTGACTTTTTACAGTGCTATTATCTTATTTTGACTATATTACAGGTTAATGAAATAATTTGGTGTTTATCTTTTTATGCTTATGAACAGTGGTGCTCAAGTAGTATTCCTGGCTCTTCACTTAAGGATTACCCTTAGCAGGTTACAAGGAACTGCATAGCATACTTATTCTCTCTAGTTTCTATGTTGGCTGTGTGCAAGGCAAACACCCTACCGTTGTGATATTGATCCGGCCCCATGTTTTTGTATCTTTCTATAAAATTAATTAGGAGTAAATTAGGTGTAAATAAAAGTGTGGGTGTCAGGGGCCAAGAGGTCTCAGGTACATTGGTGAGATATAAGAAAAGACAGAAATAGATATCCAAGACAAAGTCAACAGCAATAGAATCAAGAGCTCCAAACTATAACTACTTAAACTCAAAATGAAATTCTTATATACTGGCAAGCCAGGGGCAAAGTGTGGTGGTATAGAATGTACTCTGAGAAAATTGGTGAATGAAGGTTGACACTGGTGGTGGGACTGACAATGATTAATTTTATGTCTGAAATTTAACTATGAAGAACTTTGTAAATCTCATTTTTCAATGAAATAAAATAAATAGTTGATGATATACTTAAGTGGTTTTTTTTATTATTATATTTGACCCTTTAAACTCAATGGTCTTTGTTTCAATACCATGCTGTTTTGACTACTATGATTTTGTATCATTAAGTACCTAGGAATCAATTTAACTAAAAAGATGAGAGTCCTACACCATGGAAATTTGAAAACACTTAATAAAGAAATTGAAGACCTATGGAAATGAAAAATCATTCCATGCTCATGAATTGAAAAAATTGGTATTATTAAAATAATCTAATTTAAACTATTTATATTAAATGCAATCTCGACCCAAATTCAGAAAACATTCCTCTAGGACTTAGAACAGTCAATTATAAAGTTTGTGATGATTCATAAAAGACTACAGATAACCAAATCCATACTGAAAAAAAAACACAAGAAATTAGGAGATATCTCATTACCTAACATGAAGCTATACTATAAAAAAAGAGAGAGAGCTAATACTACAGTATGAACAAATTGGACTACATTAAATAAAAAGTAAAGAAACACAGCTAAAACTATAAGACAGCTGAGTAGGAAAATATTCGTACTCAACAATCAGATAAAGTATTTATATCTGGGATATACAAAGTATTCAAAAAGATTAACTTCCAGAAACCTAAAAATCCTAGCAAAAATGAGGAGAGAAAATAGACACCTCTCTGAGGAAAACTAACAGAGACAACAGAGATATGAAAAAAATGCTTATCATCACTTATGATTAGGTAAAGTCAAATCATGAGGACACAGACATTATTTTACACCAGTGAGAATGGTACATATAAAATATGATGATGTATAGTATGGATATACTTTGCCTCTGCCCATCAATCTAGTAAGTACTTTACAGATGAGGAAAACAGTACATCATGCAACTTTTGCCTTTCTAGCTCTCCAGTGAATGGTATGCTAAAACAATGTGGAGAACATCCTAATCAAGGTTCTTATTATTCAGGAACATAATTATAAAAGAGCCCCCTATTTCCTATTTTACATCTAAATGATTATTAAACTGGAGAATACATCAGAATTCCCTAGAGTGCTTGGTAAAACACAGAGTTCTGGGTGATGCCCTATTAACAGATTCCTATTTATTAACTATAATGACATGAATGAAAACATCTTTATTTCCAAAAGCTAGAGAACATATATTGTACAGTAACTCTGCAAATCATCTGAAAACAAGTATTTTGTTTGATTAACTCTTCATCAACTATCTGCATTGACAGAATTTGCCAAGTAATTGGAAAGAATGCGAAGAAATCTGGAGATAGTGGTAGAGTGATGCAATGTTTTTGTGGGGGGTTTGTTTTGTTTTGTGGCTACACCCAGCAGTTAGTAAGCTTTACTCTGGCCCTGGAATCATGGGTCACTCTTGGGGATGCTTGTAGAAAAAATATGAGGTGGCAGGAATTGAACCTGTGTCGACTCATGCAAACTGTGTCCTGAGCACTGCACTATCTTTTCAGTTGTGCAACATTGTACTTGATATAAAATTAATATTGGCAATACTAAAACTTTGGTACCTTATTTAAAAAAATGTTTAAGACTTTCAGTAGCTCACAATTGCTCACAAAATAAGGGTAAGTTTGCAAGCTCCATCTACCATTTCTCTCAACCTTATCTCTTAGCACAAAAACAGACTCTTCCTACTAGCCCAGCACAATTTCTTTACTGGTTCCCAAAACCAGCATGTTTATTACTACTGACTTAGTCCTATG
This sequence comes from Crocidura indochinensis, assembly GCA_004027635.1. Lineage (NCBI taxonomy): Eukaryota > Metazoa > Chordata > Mammalia > Eulipotyphla > Soricidae > Crocidura > Crocidura indochinensis. Next base: position 20,571 of record PVKC010012940.1, read on the forward strand.
TTCATGCAGCTAGTCCCCCTCAAAGAAAATACATTCACTTTTAATTACCCATACAAATACACTAGCTCCTTTTCTATTTGCCCTTACTGGCTTTTCCTGGTTGTTCTAGCTGAATTAGTATTCTTTGTGTAAAAGCCAATAGCTGTTGTATTTGGTTCTTTTCAGTTTAAGCTCAAAGTTTACATATCTTCTCTGGATGTTTTACCTGAATTTACTCAAGACCCATATCCTAAACACACTCATAAGTCTCTTCTTCAGTGCACTGGTAGTCCCAGATAGAACATGTGCTCAATAAGTGTATTTTTGTACGACATACTAAAATACATGTTTTTAAATTTTTTAATTATTTTTAATATTAATAATGGTTTCTTATGGACATAAAAGCAACATCACTCCTATTAGCAGTGTGCCTATTTTTCTCTCCCCAAAGATCCCCCAAATCCTTTCATCTATCTCCACCAAAATTGTGTGTATCAGATTTACCATTATGCTCCCTTTGGTTCTGTTTTGTTCTGTTTTGTTTTGGGTGGGTGTCACACTCAGGAGAGCTTAAGGCTAACTCTTGGCCAGGCTCACAGCATGGTGTCCAGAGGACCATGTGAGTGCCAGGGATCAAACCTCAACTTGTGTAAGGCAAACAACCTACCTGCTGCACTATCACCCTGGCCCCACATTTGAATCTTTGTAGCTTCCTTGCTGTGTATCTTTAAGACCTGCTTAATCCTATATCTGCCCCCCTTTCCTTCTGAATGACTTTGATCGGCATGCTATATTCTATTTTGATTCATGTTGCTGCAAACTACATGGTATGCTCTTAAAACTGCATAGTATTGCACTGTATATATATACCATCAATCCATTCACCTATACTTAGGAATTTTAGTTGTCTCCAATAATTTGCCTATCTACACACAAAAATATTAATAAATTAACTTTAGTTTTCCTTTCCCTTTGATGTTGCCTTTGCCATGTTCGGGGGTTTCACACTTGGCTGTGAGAATCAAACAAGGGGTAGTGCTTTTCAGAGGACCATTCTCTAACTGTGGTGCTACCATACACTTAGATGTGTAGCTCAGTCTTTATGGCACTGGAAATCTAAAATACTAGTCCCACTAGGACCTTGGTATGTGTGGCAGTGTCAAGGATCATAATCATACATGCAAGGCTGTGAATTATCTCTGATTTTTAATCAGTAATGGTTTTTAATCATTAAAATGTTTAGTATGTGTTTAAAACTTGTAAAAAAATGAGCACAAAAATGTCAATTTATATTGTCTTTTGGCAATTTATATTTGTCTCCCTCAACCCCGGGTTTCTGATTGTTTTGTATTTCTTTCAAGTTCTGAGAATTTCAGAAGACAGTTGCATTCATAAAATTAGGTTGAGAACAGACATGAAAACATGAATATAATCGACGCATTTGCTGCTCACTGCTGGATATTTCCCAGTATGCCCACACATGGGGCACAGACCTAATTTACAGAACTCAACTTAACTCTCTGGTAACAGAGGTATAGGTTTTTTTTAACCCAGATCAGCAAGGAGCACTGATCAAGACATATGCTAATTAAGATTTCATTAATGATGAAAATATACTGCCTTTGAGGAATGCCTTGGTGAAACTAAAGGGAGATTAAAAAACAATTACATTTGTTAAATTGACCCCTGTGTCTCTGTAAAATACTTTGAGGCTGAATTGGTTTAATTCTTCCTTTTCACAAAATCCCACTTGTAGGATAATGGGACTATCAAAAGTATAATCTCACAAACAAATTTAAACTATACTAACAGAAATCAAGCATATGGAGAACAAGTAATATGTTGCTTGTTCTTTAATTCTGCTGTTAATGAACTTCAATTGTAGAATTCAAAGGAAAACAGACACAGTTTTATCTACACGTTTAAACTAGTTTGAAGTGGTTTTAAAAGTTTCACTTCATTTTTTAAACATTTTACTAGTCCAGGTTTGATTTTTATCAAGCATATGGTACTTTTATTATCAATTGGTGTCTTCCCTCCAGTATCATATGACCACAGTGTTTCTAAAACACTTGAGGGAGTAATCACCTGACAGCTGGACATCATTATTACAGTGAACATCCATAACAATGCCAACGTTCCTCAATGCAACAACATTAGTTAGAATTGGCAATGGATTTCCACTAAGTTTTGAATTTCCTTCCCCCTAAAATGTCTCTACAACTCCAAATACTTTGCTAGATAAGTGACTACTTAAATTAGTGCAAAGTAGCAGGCTTGTTAGGATTTATGGCAGGCCATATATAATCACCACAGAAATATATAATTACACCTGTCAACCTCATCTTATGTAATTGATTCAATGACTAACAATGTCAGTGGCAGACTAAGCTTTAAGGTCTCGCTGTGAGAAAATACTCATACATGGCTAAACATCTTGGTGTCTTAATTGCTCGTCATACTGCCAAGGTTTCTGTGTTGTATCTATCTCCACAGCAACAGACTTGGCTAGATAAAACACATTAAACATCCAAAAAGGGAATTGATCACCTTGTTTTGCTTTATTGGCCCTTTAAGAAAATTGTGTACTTGGAGTTGTCAAAAATAATCCGATCAAAAACCCAGATGTGAAAAAGAAATCTAAATTATGAACTGTGCACCAAAATTATATGCATGTTTCATGCTTTTCAAAACACAATCCTCTGATTATGATTATGAGAAAAGGAACAGGCCATGCTCAACATGTACAAAGACCTGATGTGACATGAAATTTTTATCACGCTCATTGCCTTTTCAGAAGTTGTTGAAACATTAAAAT
>PVKC010012941.1:0-23361 GCA_004027635.1 Crocidura indochinensis
AAAAAAAAAAAAAAAAAAAAAAAAAAAAAAAGAACTTAGAGAACAATTCAAAAAATACAAAGCCCTGTTCTACTAAAGAACCATGCCCTCTAGATCTTAAAGGACAATAAGCAAGTATAAATGAGCTTTTGGAGACACAGAAGGAAATTTTGATATAGTTGTAATACAAAGAGCATCATATTCATAGTGATGGCAGATATTCCAGAAAAAGAAAAACAATGCAGCATAGAGTATGAAATGAGCCAAACTGGTTGAAGAACTGTTGTGAAGAGCCAGAAATAAACCAGTACTTATAAACATTATATCAATATTACCTGGACTAAGACAGAATGGAGGGCCTCTTTTCCTATTTTTTTTCTTTGATGGTGTGAGGGTGGGGACACCCCATAGTGGGGACCAAACTCTGGTAAGAGCTTGTAAGGTATGCTCCTCTTAATCTTAAGCTATTTCCCTAGCCATAGGTAATATGGGAATACTTTTTAAAACATTGATTTCTGAGGCTGAAGTTATACAGCAGGAGGGTTTTGATAAAAAATCAATCTAACAGCACCAGGAAGATGATACAGGGTTTAAGGCTTTTGCCATGTACCATTTCAATCCTTGATACCACATATTAGTCTTTCTCTCTTTCTCTCTACCCCTCTCTTTCTCACTCTCTCACTCTCCCTCTTTCTCTCCCTTTCCTTCCCTCCCTCCCTCCCCCACCTCACACACAGAGAAACACAAATCCCAACATTGCAAAAACCCACTGGTAATGGATTTAAAACTGAAAGCTGTGGAAGCAACTGAAAATTTTCTTTTAACTAACATGATCAGGTATTGTGATGTACCTGTTTCATAGACTCTTGTACATTAGGAGGATGAGCAGAAACTTCTAATTAACTTTTGTGTTGTCACTGTGCTTATTCTTAGTTTTAAAGAATGGCAGTGTGTATAGTCACATGAATTGTACAGCAGAACCCCAGGAAAAGTCATTCTCCATAGCTGACAGGACAGGTGGAATTACTTGAAGTTGTGCAAGGTACATTCTTAGATTATCCGCAGTTCTACAAGAAGGGAAATTGATCAGAGAATATATATTCAAGCACTAGAATATTTGATATAGAATTTTTCTAGATTAATGAATAAATTATAAATATAATATGGAAATATCAGCTATCCAGGGAAGATGAAATAAATTAAATTTGAACCTTAAATAAACAAGAAAAATTTCTTCAGAAGGGCATCCTATAGTGGAATGAATATATTCTTTATTTGTAAAGTATCTCTCAAGAATTTATAATCGATTAACTTTTTCCTTTACTCATTTACATTGATTCCCAATTCTACTTATGTACTGTCAAAGTGAACATAATAAGACCCATGCACTCTGGAAATTCTTCTGGAAACAATTGCCTTCTTAATCCAATACTTACAGTACCAGAACTACAGTGGACCTCTTAGGTTAGAGAAGAGAGATTATAAACACAGGAGACACTGACTCTCCTTAGCATATATTTTCACATGGTATATGTATTTCACTTAAATATTAAATACACATACCTGATATAATAACTGCAGTGGGTCTACTTAAGTAACTCTTACTCTTGGGGTTTTGAGGGTGGGATGCACCCAGTGATTATCAGGAAATACTAACTATGCATAGGGATCACTCCTGGCAGGACTCAACACAATATATGATACTGGGTGTCAACCCCTGGTTGTTTGCATGTAAATACCTACCTGCAGTACATCCTGCTGCAGAAAATTACTTTCATATTATTCTACGAGAATATAAAATAAGCTATAGGGCTTATTGAAGAATGTACAAATGCTCTACCATGGACACATCCAGCTGAACACCAGGGTATGCAAGCAATACTTAAGTGTTGAGCCTAAAAAGGACTGTTGTCATTCTTCTAAGGGGTAACTCCTGGTCTTACTTTAATTGGAATGGGGGGGGGGATTCTGACACTGGTACATAAGGAATATTGTAATAAAGAATATTTTAGGCTAGGATTTTTATCCTTTAAAGACTGGCCTCTGGGGCTGGAGAAGTTGTGCAAGCAGTAAGGCATCTGCCTTGCGTGTGCTAGCCTAGGACTGTTGGCGGTTCGATCCCCTGGTGTCCCATATGGTCCCCTAGGCCAGGAGCGATTTCTGAGTGCATAGCCAGGAGTAACCCCTAATCATCACTGGGTGTGACCCAAAAATAAAAAAAATAAAAATAAAATATATATATATATATATATAGAGAGAGAGAGAGAGGGGGGGGGGAATTCTTATATGTCTTTGTTATCACTCTCCTCCAATCATTCCCTTCAACTCTGCTCCAGAATTGAAGGCCTGAAGATCCAATGCTTATTCCTGGGATGTAGTGTTGTGCTAAATCATGGCTTTCCAAGTCCCCAGGACTATACCTGGCTGAGTTCAAGAGTCACTAGGCTATACCCAAGGGTGTTATGGGTATGAGAGGAGGGAATCAGTGTTGCTACCAGCAATCTATCAAGCTCTGTGCCTCACGCATTATTAAAATGTGCCATTTAAACTGGTCCTATTGATCTTAATATTAACATTTTATATTAGTGTGACACTTATGTTACAATTATGAGCCAATAATAATACAGCATTTTTAAATGAGGACATAGGTTGTGCCTGTCATCATCTCTATTCTCTCCTTTTGAAGCTACTGTTGGACATTGTATCTATTTTTTTCTATTCTGTCTCTTAAACTTTACAAATTCCCACCCATCTCTTTTTTTCTTATTTTCATTGAATCCATAATCTCATTCTTTCTTATCTGTGCCAAATCTAACAAGTTCACTGTCTTATATTTCAAAAAATATTTTTGATTCATAGAACTTCTGTTTGGTTTATTTTCAAGTCAGTAGTTATTTAGAATTTCTTTACATTCCTCTTCTCTATACTTCTTTCCAGATATCTTCACTGGTTTTAATAACAAAAAATTCATATATCTCACAGAAACTATCTTGCTTGGTTATTCTGAGGATAACAAAATATCTCCCCTCCAAATGTAAGTCACACAAGAAGAAAGTGAAATATTTCTCAATATCTAAATCATTTACGTGCTATAATTCCTATCCTCCAGAGTTTGCTTGTCTTTGTTGGGAAAACCCAGACCCACCCTGCATTGCTGGTGGGTCAATTCCTGGCTCTGTGCTCAGAAGTGACCTTAGTGGGATCACTTGTAAGGGATTCCAACCAGAGTTCACTACAGCTATATGCAAGACAAAAAGCCTTGCCTAGGCTCCTTTACCCTCTAGAAACTCCCTATCAAGACCTGGTTGCCTTTCATAACTTCTGATAAAAAAAAACATTTCAGGACAAATTTCTTCTACCTCTGTTCTCCCAGAGAACATTCCCATTGTTAGACATATGTAACACTTTGTTTCTATAAATGTATATGTTAATGAGCTACTTATTAAATAATATGCCCACCACCGGCACCCCTAAATTTTAACTATATGAAGGAAAAAGCTTTATTTGTATCATCAATTTTATGTCTTTAATGCCTTGGTCATTGTTGATTTTTGACAAATTCTTTCAAAATTTATCAATTATTTCAGTGCACTGGTGTGTGATAATTTGCATATATTATCTATTTATTTCATTGTTCTAATAAAAAACAACAAAGTTTATAATTAAATCATATTACAGCTATGTTTTGTAAGAATAGTTATAATATGATCAATAAGACTGGGATAGAAAAATAAACCTGGAGAGCAATGATCACATGCATAATACTGTGCTTCATAAAAACAAAACATTAATTTTCAGGCTTATCATTTCAAGGTTCTAATATATTTTGTGACATGAGATGATGTGGCAAATCTGTTGCAAGGCCTTTCAAAAATCAATCCAGGTTTGATCTTCAGCATCCCATATGGTCCCGGAGCCTACCAAGAGTGATTTCTGAGTGCAAAACTGAGACTAATGACTGGTCAGAGAGTTACTAAATAAGGACCAAAAATCAAAAAACAAACCAAAAATAATATTGTTTTCAAATAATTTCAAATTGATGGAAAAGTCTAGTAGTATAAATAACTCATGAATACACTTTACCCTCTTTACCCTCTCCCAAATATATGTATATATACATACATGCATATATATGTATATATATGATATATATATATATATATATCCATACCAAAATAATAAGGGCCACTTTTGGGAGGGTCCAGCCCATCCTGGGCTTGTAAAGGTATGTAGTGCTGGAGAATGATCTGAGGGTTCTATCTTACCTTACAGCATGACATGCTAGGCATTTACCCTACTACTTAAAATATCTCTCTGTGTTCCACAAAGTGTTCTAAAACACTCGAGAGAAAATTCAGAATAGCAGGATTCCTTATTCTTAAATTCTTTAACATATTTTCTTAAATAAGAACAAAAGCTGCCTCATTTATCAGCATAACTATGAAACTCAGGAATATAAAAAATCATTTTACATATTTATATTACTAGCCAATCTTATTTAAATTTTATCAATTATCTCATATCACTTTTTTAAAAAATTAAATCGCTTTTGTGGCATAACGTCAATTCTTAGAAAATGCATTTCATTTATTTCACTTATTTCATTATTAATAATCAGTAAGTTTTTTTGTGAATGACGTTTTTAAAAAAGTGAAATTTTTAAAGTCAGAAATGTGCATTTTCTTTTATGATACTGGTTATGATTTTTTGGCAAGTATATTACATAAGTGATGTGTGTGTGTGTGAGTGTGTTTGTCAATGAGTTTCTCCTATGTAACAACAGGTCAGTTCACATTAATACAAGTAATGAATTTCTTTGTTCCAAAACTTCAAGAAGACATGATTTCAGTCTATCTATGATGTTAATTTTTCTCATTAACATGAGGCTTGTTTTTCTGTAGAAGAGCACTTGTCTTTGCATGTATGAGGTTCTAGGTCAAACCCTGGCACCACACACAAACACACACATTCACACACAGAATTTTTTTACTCATTTTGTTCATGTGACTTCTTCCAGATTTTTCCACCTTAAAACAAATTTTATTACCTTTTATGAAGTAAGATGTATGTCAAATGTTCTACTTTGATAATCTGAAAATAACCTGTTCCTCATCAAACTTTTACCCATTAGTTTTAGGCACTATTGATAATTCTTGTCTCAATCAGATATCACTATGATAATTGCAAAATGATAATTTGGTACTTTCATTGTCCTTTCTACATTTTTTTCAAAGATCTAGTTCAAGAGAAAGCTTATTATTTTTTATGTCTGTGAGATCATACAGACTCATGGATTCTCATTGTTTTCAGTGGGTTATAATCTTTTTATTTATTTTGATCCTTATATTGACCTAAATTTGGCAAATTAACTTCACTTTAAGTTGACACCTGTGATTTTCTGACATGTTTCCCATAGGTTTTGAACATTTTCTTATTTTGTACAAGAAGATATTCCAGGTTCATTTTGTACTGGCAGTACCCATGGAATCAACTCAAGAGCCTGGCTCCTTGACACTTAGAAATTAAGTTCTGAATTATAATAGTTGTGCTTGTGATGGCAATGATTCATCAATTTTAATAGAAAGTGATCATTATTCAAAGGTTGGATGTTGCAGTTTACATCATCCAGGAGATGTGTTGACAGAAATGACATCTAATACTGTCGACTTGTGCATTTCTCCTATGTAACAACAGGTCAGTTCACATTAATACAAGTAATGAATTTATTTGTTTAAAACGTCTCATGAATTAGTAATAAATATGTTTATCAGTTTCCAGAGTATGGTAAAGACTAAAATTGTACTTGTACTCAATGAAGAAAGGCATGAAACAACTATCAAGAAATTCTGGCTACTATCATTTTATAAATTCAAGTGTCCTGTTAAAACCTGAGACTAATTTGTGCTGACACTTTTAAATCAGGTAAACTTAAATTACTAAATCATATGAACTAGCTAATGTTTCCCACAGTAACAGACATTTCAGCCTCAAACTAATGTATTAGATAAATGGAGAAGGTAAAATTCTCATGTAGTTTTTTTTTTTTTCACAATTAGCCACCAGGTGGCAGAGCACTACACGCAGTGGAAATGGTAGAGAACTTTGACCATCTTAGAATTGCAATGGTTTAAGTGTGGGCTTTGGTTCCTTTTATATTCTTTATAAAACCAATTCCAAAATATTGTTGATTGCTGGCATTTCACAAAAATATTTATAAAAATATTAAAAATTAATAATTATGCATTTTAGTAAAAAACGAAGATATGTTGTATCCAGACATGTTCACAACTTCATTTCAGTAAAGTAAAATAAATATTGAGAACTAGTTTTGCATTTTAATTTTTTAATTTTAATCCACATCAGTTGAAAATCTAATAGAATTAAAACTATAAGATCACCTTTATGTCTTTAAGTATTTGCCATAATCTATATGTAAATAGTCTATTGTAAATAAACCCAGTAAACATAATTTCAAATATCAATATTAATATGAGTGTGGATATTTGGTATAGGCCTCTCAATATATGTTCATACATACACAAATATATATCATATATATTCACATACAGTATATATAAAATGTATAAGTGCCCTAGGGAAAAAAATTGGGTAAATATACTTAAATAATCAGAACTAAAATCTATAAATTTGTAGATTTCCTTGTCAAATATTTTAGTATTTTTATAATACTCTTAGTTATGTTAAATATGGTGTTCACTATTTAGACAAGCAATATCAAAATTTATTTCTATACTCAATCACCAAGCCTATAAATAATCATTATTGATATAAAACAATCATTTTAAGACTCATTGAATTCTGATAATGACTTTGTGCAAACATTGGCATACTATTTCTGACTCCTTGATTTCCAGGGACTTTTATGATACTAATTTTCTTTATTATTATATAGTAAAATGTAAATACTGTATACTTTCAATCTGCATGCAACACTGAGAATTTCAAAATGGCAATATTGAGTACTATAAATAAAATAGTAGTTTGATGATGAAATATTAGAAATAAATTAATAGATTATGAATGTTAACCCAGATTAAAAAATAGTGTCCTAGGGGCCCGGGAGATAGCATGGAGGTAAGGCGTTTGCCTTTCATGCAAAAGGTCATCAATTCGAATCCCGGTGCCCCATATGGTCCCCCGTGCCTGCTAGGAGCAATTTCTGAGCATGGAGTCAGGAGTAACTCCTGAGCACTGCCGGGTGTGACCCAAAAAAAAAAAAAAATAGTGTCCTCAATGCAAAGATAGATATTCAAATACTGAGAAATCTTAAGTGATTTGTTTCCTTGTTAGTGCAATTGTACATTAGATATAGTTGCAGAAACATCTGGTTTATCCTTGTAATCTCTGGTTTACAATCTGTATTTGGAAAACAAAGAAGAGTTTTTCTCAAATATTACATTTGTCTTTTCACTTACAGACTTCTGGAGATATTTGGCTTGTGTTTCTTTGTAAACTTAAGTCTTCTGCTTTCTTGCCCGATTCTCTTTCCTTGGATCCTAATCTTAACTGTTTCTCCAGACATTTCTATACTGCACTCAAAGCAAATCATTCTCCTAAATGGGAAAATAGAATTTGTGGGGACATTCTTCCACTCAAAGATTGAAAAATAGTTTTTTTCAAAGGGTTACATTTCAACAGTGATTTCTAAAGTCACTTATTTTATCTTTCCAAATTTTTCAAGCTGGAAAGCTACAATATGATGCTTTAACATTAGTTTGGTTGGTCAGTGGACTGTTGCCCTGTTGAGACTGAGCCATCTAAAAATAGAAATGAGCATATAGTTTGCATCAGTTCCAGTATCATGCTTTGTTTCTATGGAAAATACACGACTCAATTTAATTACATAATCTGTCATTCTCTAAGATGGGGCTTCCAACAGGGCCAAACAATTCTAAAGCGAGTTCGTCTCTCTTTCTTTTTTTTTTTCTAAGAGAGCTAATCAGAAGGGATTTGTGATATTGAAATCACTAAGAGGTAATTATGAATGATTTTGTGCAATTTAGAAATAAAAAATTCCTCCCAAAGCCCAAAATCTTTACTCTATTTTGTTTTAAAATAATGAAAGTTTGTTGTTTCACTTACCTAGCTCACTGGTGTTCTGCACGAATTTCTCAAATGCCAAAAAAGAAAATATAATCCTATAAAAAAGATTAATAGAATTCAAATCCAAGTGACAATAAGAAATGATATATAATATACTTCTGGAAGCAGAAAATTCCACAATGATGAAAGATGGAAGCACTTATTTAATGAAAATGATATTAATAATGTGTTTCAACATTAATTTTTTTTCATCATTTCTTTATAATCAGAAAAGAAAAACATTTTCTGGAAAACTTTCCAATAGTATGTTGACACGAACATTAATTTTTGCTATTAAAATAGAAACTAGTAATTACACTTTAAAAAACTATACACTGATAATTATATATTCTAAGTATGAATCCTGATGTTTAATTAGGTCATATGACTATAATATCAGCTTACATTAGCAGAAGATTATCAAATCCTTGCAATGCATCCCATTGAAAATATAAGAAAAAAGGTTGTCATAATTGTGAGATTTAATAGAATAAACTAGAATGCAGTACAATATTCTTTAAATATTTCAATGTTTACCAATGTTATTAAGTAATGAAGTTTATCATCACGGCATATTCTTCTTAGATAATTACTCTGGTAACAAACAAGCACATAGGAAGAAACATGCTTTTTTTCTTCCAGGAAAGCTTTCAAATTATGTTTGCAGTTAAATTCCAAACATATATTTAAAATTTATTTTGTATGCTTTTAATATGCATATATTTTTTCAATTGTTTCTGAATTTATTATGTTATGCCTGGATGTTAGGTAAGTAATTCTAATTTTCTAATCTATATCATAACATGAATTTTATTATCAAATATATATATATATATATTTTTTTTTTTGGTTTTTGGGTCACACCCCAAAGTGCTCAGGGGTCACTCCTGGCTCCATGCTCAGAAATTGCTCCTGGCAGGCACGGGGGACCATATGGGGCACCGGGATTCGAACCGATGACCTTTTGCATGAAAGGCAAATGCCTTACCTCCATGCTATCTCCCGGGCCCCAATTATCTCATATATTTTTATGTTCTAATTTTCATTTATAAATAATATACTATGAATAAAAGCAATTATTAATCTGTATTATTTATTACTACTCTATGAATTTAAACTATATGTCTATGGACTTTTTGTTAATGTTTTATTTTGCCTTTATTATATTCACAACAGGTCTTCATGTTACTTTCATTTAACCTTGGCTTTTATAAATAAACTAATCAGCGTTCAGTAGTTTCTATTTTTCCAACACAAAAGTAATAATAGTTTTTACTTATTTATTATAAATCTTAAGTAATTTGCTTTCAGAGATCTGTTTACAGTATAGTTGCAACATTTCCTTAATAACTTATTGAACTGTAATCCTTACTAGCACACTCTTATTCCAAATTTTGGTCTTTAAAGATACTTTAAAATTGTTAAGTTTATCACAATATTTATTTGTGCAAATATAAATATATACATTTTACATGCTTATAACATCTAGTCTCCTTCTAATGTGTCCAATAAATTGGTCACACAGATAAAAACAACTTGAGCACTTTTTTATTTTATCAGTAGAAGGTAGGATTTTCCATATACAAGTAACTTTGCTACTTTCTAAGTCTTTCTTGAAATTCTATATATTTTCCTAGATGAAGGTACCAGAATTTATTTTTAAAGTCCTGCATTTTTTAACCTCCTCATAGCTACATTTTCTGTAATTCGTACTTATAAATAAGCATTTTTAATGAGAGAAAAGTTCTTTTGAATAGCACAAATCTCACATTTCTTCTGAAGATCTAAAGACTAGATGTTTTCTTATTAATGATCAAGAGACCAAAAGCTGCTTTCATCATACATTTGTTGTCATTTTGTGTTACTGCTAAGTCAGCTCAGTGTACTTTAGACTCTGCCAAATGTGCTAAGCCTCTTGCACGTATAAACCCTACTTGGTGCTGTGATTTGTTCTAAAGGATCTATTTCCTAACACTAGGGGTCATTTTAGCTTCTGGTAATATTCTATTACCAGAATATTGTCAGTCTGAAAAGCAGCCTGTGGTAATAAATATTTTAAGATTTTTCAGTCTTAATGAAAGAGCAGGTTAGGAATAAGACGTTTCCTAGAAAAGTGTTGTCCTAAAAAGAGTAATTTTTTTCTGGTCTCAGTTATCTAATTTTTCAAACCTGTTGGACTGTAAAGAAATTTTGCTACTTTATCTAATTTTAAAAAATTTAAACAATTATTTGTTTTGTTTTGAGTTTCATATCTGAAGTTTGTTTTTGTTTTGGTACTAAAAGGTTCAGGCTACCTCTAAGAGCATGATTTTTTTTTTTTTTTTTGCCTTTGCCTTGATATTTTGTCAATTTGGGAGCTGGCCTGGTTCTACAATTTAGATATTTTGTACCTTCTGAGGCTACTGGCTTATTTTTTTAACTAATTTTTAGATTGCTATGAAATACAGCAAGTGTAACCACTTAAAGAATTTAAGTTTTTGTCAAAATGAAAAGTAATGCTTTTCATTATAATATAACAGATTTCCTAGTCTAAGTATTTTATGATTTCCTTCCTAAAATTACTTTGTTCTGGGACTTAATAAGAGTGATCCCTTGTTTTTATTCTAAAAATTCATTGTAGGCCAAAGTGCTGAATTTGAGAGATGATATAAGAAAAATGTACTTTTTCTGTGTAGCATTTTGTATTTTTGAATGTGCTATAGATTATGTAATGTGAAGTATGGTCTTGTTTATATTGAATGGGGCGGGTAATTGCAAGCTATAAATCATTTCTGGATATCTGAAAAATTTAGCCTTCTTACTCCAGTTACACACATAAATAAAGTTGTATTTATTTTTCTAAATCCAATTTTTAGATCTGCTTAAAATCTGTTGTGCTTCAGAAAGCATAGTGTATTATATTTAACAATTCAAATTTTTTTTTAAAAATCAAAGTTAATCTTCTGATTCAAAAGCTGGATTTATTTTCTATGTGTAGTTTTTTATTAGACAGAAGAAAACCAAAAAAGTTATTCTGGCTACTTAAAATGAAAAAAGTTAAAAGTGCAAGTTTAGATTACTTTGATTCAAAAAAAATAAGGAGTTTCACACTTTTTTACATTATTAGTATGAGAATTATGGCCTGATCCGTTACACACTTCGGTTACTCTTTCTGCACATAAAATTCTGTAAGTTGTGTACCTTAAAAAGAAAAATGAAAGAACAATAGTAAGTTTTGATCCTGCCACTAGTTGTCTATTCAGTTTTAGGTGATGGGTCTTAATTGGAAAATAAAAGAATGACAGATACTTTTAAGAGACGCATGCCTAGGGACAAGAAGGTTTCTAATATGAAAAGTTTTATTGCAAAGATAAAAAAAAATCACTAGAGAACAATATTCTTGCTCCCAATTTAGGCTTCAATTCCATCTTAATATGTAGCACTTCCTATTTCTCCAAATCACAGATGTCTTTGCTGTGTGAGGTCAGTGTGTCACACTCCTAAAAATGCAAAACGTGATGCCACTTGAAAAGATGATGGTGAAAAGCTATAAAGCAAAGATGCAATGGTAAGTGGGAGTGAGGACATTCAAATTTTAATTAAATCTTTGTCATTTACCAGCTATGTGACCTTTAGGGAGTCATTGCTGCATTTAGCTTTCATTTCAATCATTTACATGATAATTAGTCAACACTATTTTTCCTGTGATTTAATTTATCCTTCTGTTCTATTCTCAGCTAATTTTTTTCATCTTTCATAAAATATAGCACTGAATATATAAGCTCAACTGCTTTGTGTACAGCATATTGTATATATAAATGTATGTGTGTGCATGCACACCTATGTGTGTCTTGTTTGTAATTATAGAAAAACTTATATTTAATTTTCAAAATAGTACCTGCTTAAAAGGTACCTACTTGGTAATAAAATATTCAGCATATGTCTGTCTGTAATTCTTCATGCTAATATAATAGTTCAAGAATAACAATATAGAATAAAAATACATCTTAAATCTTACATCTTACTATCTAGTAACAGAAACCTGATCTAAGTCAAATCCACCAACACAGCAACAATTAAAGAAAAAGCTTGTGGAGCATTTAACAATATTAATTTTTTTTAAGAAACAAATCCTCAAAATAGGTCAAAGTCCCTTCCATATCATACAATGTTACTCTCAGACATTTCCTCAAACACTTTGAGGGTTACAGTAGGTATAAGTGTATAAAAGAATCAAGAGCTTCCCTCTTACCCTTTTCTTTAGGTACCCATAACCTTGACCATATGAAATGTGTGACTTGGTATAAAGAATCACCATGTAAAAAAAAACAAATTTCCAGTGTACACACATGTTCCATTAGCATGGCAGCAATGGGATTCGATGTCATGAAAATGGTAGCCTACAAGAAAACCAGGTTACAAAAGCAACTCCTTTCCCCCCTCCTCCCCTCCCCCTGAAATAATAACAATTTGCTAAATTGTTGGGAAGTTGTTATAATTCCTTTTCCAAATTATTACTCGCCCTTTAGATTAGAAATGAGGCCAGGGTTAGCAATCAGCTATAAATGGTAGGATTTTTCAAGTAAGAAGCACTTGTCTGATTGTGAAGTGGAGGCCATTACTGCCTTGATTGGGCCTTTTTTTTTTTTTTTTTTTTTTTTTTTTTTTTTTTTTTTTTTTTTTTTTTTTTTTTCAGCTCGCTTGATTTGTGGTTGAGAGCGCATATTCACTTCTGTACTGCGAGCAATCAGAGCTTACTCCTCTCATTTTTGCTCAGCGATTTAGGGTCCACTACTTTGGCACAGCTGCCACCTTTTAGCCTCCATCATGCAGAATACATCCTTAAAAAATAGAGTGGGGGAAGGGAACAGGTAACTAAGGTACATCTGGCTTCATGCTTGTTGTTTTCAGAGGGAACTTTTTCACACAAAATAAGTCATTTTGAAATATGCACTATTGCACATTAATTAAGTTTGGACTGAGATTTGAAGCTTATTAAAATATAGTTTTCCTATATTTGTTTACCCTACCAGAGGTGGTGGGAATCATAAATGGGGCTACAAAACTGACACTGAAGTATCAAAGGATCCATTTAGCTTTAGCACTGGAGTAATCATTGTCCTCTGAGAAAATATGCACATGGGAGGGCTTCAATTTTTATTTAGAAGGTTCTTTCCTAAGTTTTTCACCAGATATATATGATCATTTAGGAAAAACGTATTAAAATCTCTTGAAACTGGGCATCTAGTTTTTTTGTTTGTTGTTGTTAAAATTTCTTTGCACTCCTCTTCTAATTTAAGGTGATCTAGTCTAACTAACCCTAAGCAAATATGTTCTGTTTGACCTATCTAGCTACCTAAAAGAAACTGAAATTTCAAAATTTGGAATTAACTCATTTTCTGGATGAGTCATCTCTGGATCCTGACAGTCATCATCAAATAATAATGCATATATAAAGCCTGTCCTAGGTTATTACATGCAAGGCAGATGCCCTACTGCTTGCACCACTGCTCTGGCCCCTAGTCAGTCATCTTTGCGGAGATATAATTTATAACCTAGTTTATATGTTTATAAGATCACCTACCTTTAAGTTCCCCTAGTTCTAAGTTCCCCTAGTTTATAAGTTCAACTAGTTTAATGTATAGTCAAATTAATTTTAGCATGCATATAGAGTTATACAATTATCACTATGGTCAACTTTTATTATATATCCACAGTCTAAAAAGAAATTTTATGCCCCAAATTACCTTCGCTCATATCATTTTTGACCATATACAAACACTAATCTAATTTCTATCTTCATTGGTTTGCCTTTTAGGAACATTCAATGGTCACAGAGTAATTTGTTTTCTTTAATATTCACCTCTTTTAGTATTTTTGAGAATAGATTTATCCACATTGTTTTTTGTTTTTGTTTTTTTTTTTTTTGGTTTTTGGACCACACCCAGTGACTCTCAGGGGTTACTCCTGGCTATGTGCTCAGAAGTCGCTCCTGGCTTGGGGGACCATATGGGAAACCTGGGGATCGAACTGCGGTCAGTCCTAGGCTAGCGCAGGCAAGGCAGGCACCTTACCTCCAGTGCCACTGCCCGGCCCCTATCCACATTGTTTTTTAATTGATAAATAATGTTCTACTATTTGTATACACTATAGTTTTTCTATTGATCGGATATCAGGCATTTGAACTATTTAATCTTTTGGAATAGTGTTGTGCTACAGACATTCATGTCTATGGTTTTAAATTTTTGAAGTTAGTAGGAAAAGGATTTCTGAACTATCTGGAAATCCATGATTACTTAAAAAAAAAAACTGAACAAACTTTTTTTTCAAAATTACTGCCTCATATTACATTCCCACAACCATATGAGTTCCAGTTTCAGCACATTCTTGACAACACTTGTTACTGTCCATCTTTTGTAGTTTAATCATTCCAGAGGTAAAAACTTATTTCATTGGTGTTTTGGTTTGTATTTTTCTAATGACTAGTAATAATGACATACTTGATATATTTATTTTCTATTTGTATATTTATTTGTAGAAGTGTCTACCTAAATATTGAGCCCATTTTGATAGGATGATTTTCTTATTGAAGGGTAAATAGTTATCTACATAATTTTAACTTAGGTTTCTTATTGAATATATGATTTTTAAATATTTTTCCATCTATGGTTTTACTTTTCATTTTCTTGGTGGGCTTTTTATAGCACAAAAGCTTTTCAGTTTGGGAAAATATCCTTTGAGATTTTCAGTGGCCTTATGTTCCATTAATTTTGAATATAATTGTTTGAAGAGAAAAAGTAGTAAAAGGTTAAAGATAATAATTATATTTGAGTTAATAGCAGAAAAGAAGAAATTATTTTACTAGTCAATTTTATTTCAAGATATCTGAAAATTTTCACTGGGGCACCAAGGTATTTTTTGTTTTGTTTTGTATTTTACCTTTTTTGTTACTAACTTCATATAAACCACTTAAATCTCTCTTAATTAAGGGAAAAGAAGTTTAAAACAGTCCGAGGGGAGGCTAAACGATAGGACAGGAGGGAATCTGGGGACATTGATGGCAGGAAGTGTGCAATAGATTAGGGATGGGTAGGGGACTTTGTATGAATGGAAACTCAACTCTTGAACAACTTTGTAACTGTGTATCTCATGGTTATTCAATTTAAAATGATATTTAAAAACTCAGTCCTGGCTAGGTCAAAACGGGTTTTGAATAATGCACACAAACAAATGAACCATAATTTACAAAATTCAGCTCTTTGTGTTTCTGTTCCTCAGTCAATGACTAAAGAAAAAAATTGAATGCAAACAAGAACAAGCGATCCTGAGCACTTCTAGGGCCTATGGCAATATCTGATTTGTGAAATAACCACTTCTCAGTTTCACTAGCATGAATGATTACTGATAATAGCAACTTTACAATTAGACAGAATGTCAATGTTTATCAGAATAATTTGATTTAAATGCACATAAAACCACTACAAGTAAATGTTTCTGCATAGTACTTATTTTTTAAAACAACAGGTTAAAAAGAAAGCTTCCCTGTGAGGCAGAGTAGAACAATGTTTTATAAAACCTATAAATCAACTATAAGATAGATAATATATGTATTTTACTTTTAGAAAAATATATGTATCTTTGTATACATGTATTTGTATACATAATGTATTTGTACAAATATTTTACACAATTTTGTATAAAATTTGCATACAAATATATGTATACATATGCATTTATATATCTTGCTTTTATAAGAATAGCAAGAACTCCATGTTTTTTAGCACCTACAATCTAAAAATGTCCTTTAGTTAAAATCCTTTAGAATTAAATAATTAATCATTAGTGTTTTTCTTTTCAAAGTCAGAATTTATATGGCACTTGTGTTTCACTGTCAAGACATCTATTACGAGGTGTAGATACTCTCAATGTCTCTTTTCACTCCCACCTCCAATTTAGCTACTGATACGTACAAACAAACAAATAAAATCCCAGATAATTGTATGAAATACTGACAAGTTGACTTCATTAAAAGCCTTCTATTGGTTGTAGCGGTGACACAAGCAGTAGGGAGTTTGCCTTGTATGTGCTAACCTAAGATAAACCGCAGTTTGATTACCCAACATCCCATGTGGTCCTCCAAGCCAGGAGCGGTTTCTGAGCACATAGCCAGGAGTAACCCCTGAGCATCACGGGGTGTGACCCAATAACAAAACAAAATAAAACAAAACAAAACAAAAAAAAACTTCTATTAAACCATAGTAAATTTTTGGTTCTTTAAACCCAAAATTTCATATATTTATTGAGTACTCATTAATTGTTATATTCATTGTATAGTTGCAAGTGTTTTATATTGTGTTTTATAAACGGCAGTTGTGTTACCTGAAAGTTTACCTCAGGTTCCTTTGCACAGTAGTAAGAAAAAGTCATTGCCTTTATTATTTTAGCATTGAACTTCAAGTCGTTTGTCACCAGTATTACTTTTTTTAAAATGACTTCTAAGTGTGACTCTGCTAAGAAGACTAAGACTGATTCTTAAGGACACAATTAAGGCATTTTTTACAGTGTTGCTCATTTGTTTGAGTATGCTGAACAATGAACTGAATGATCATGAAATCAAGCCTGTGATTGTAATCAACCTAGTGAAATTGAGATGCAGTCTTAATAAGCAATTAATTAAAATAGAAAGGCCGATTAAGTATAGTCAAGTTTTAGTTAAGAACAAGACCATATCTAGACAAATGAAGGCATCTTAGACTGTTCAACACACATACTCCAAGACCCTGCACTCTATAAAGTAAATAATACCAAGTAGGAGGAAAGATTTTTTTTTTCACCCAGAAACAAAAAGAGACATTAGTTATTGATCATGTACAATAAATAAGACATTTTAAAACAAGATTATTCTTTGATCTCATAAGCAACTGTGTTCACATAACTGAAGAACTTTTTTCTTGGAAAGGAAAAAAGTTACTTTCCCCCCATTACCAATGTTCTGGAGAAAGGAAATAGGTTTACTTTGATTTATTAAAGCCAGGATTCATACAAACTTCTATAAGTCTATTTTATAGCTGGAATAATTCTGGCTTCATTTAGTTTTACCATCTTATACACTATAAGCTTTCAGAACTTTGTAAATTCCTTAATAACTTTGCTAAGAGTTTTCAGAAGATGCTGTGTATTATTTACAAACTAAGCAAATGATACTTAGCTACTTTGTTCTGTTCTTCATATGGGTGAAAATATATTCAGGGAATTTGATTCCTCTTCATGGTATGTACCAAACATTAATATTCTTTATCCCCCTCTTTCTTCCTCCCTTTAACTTTCAGCACGTTCTCCACGTGCATTTTTTACATGCAAATCAAAGTATCAAGTACTAGGGCACGAGAGACAGTATGGGGGTTAAGGTTTTTGCATGCAGCTGATCCCTGACTTAATCTGTGGCACTGCATCTGGTGCCTGGAGTCCCACTAGGAGAGATTCTTGAGCAAAATGCCAGGAGTAAACTTTGAGAAACACTCTAAGTGCCCCCAAGCAAACAAACAACACAAACAACTTGGAAAAGCATAGGATAAGATATAGAACAGGCAACTGTCTTGCAAGTGGCTGATCTTAGTTTTATTTCCAACACAGCATATGAACTCTGGAATCTCGCTAGGAAAAAACCCTAAGCACAGAATCTAGAGTAAGCCTTGAGCACAACCTGTGTGCAACCTCTGAGCCAAAAGAAATGAGCAAACAAGGGGCCCAGGAGATAGCATGGATGTAAGGTGTTTGCCTTTCATGCAAAAGGTCATCGGTTTGAATCCCGGTGCCCCATATGGTCCCCCGTGCCTGCCAGGAGCAATTTCTGAGCATGGAGCCAGGAATAACCCCTGAGCACTGCCGGGTGTGACCCAAAAACCAAAAACAAAACAAAAAAAAAGGAATAAGCAAACAAGTTTATTTTATGTATGTAGCCAAGCACTACATACATAGTATTCAGTTTTGTTCCACTCCTCTTGTTTGACTACATCCCACAATTTTCATTGAAATACTCAAATTTCCTATCTTTTCATGCATGCTTTTACCTTTTTGATTATCTATTTAGTATTTATACCATTGTTGTTTGAAATCCTGTTCTGATCATTCCAACAAAAATGTGTCATCTGAGTATTCATTTCATATTGCTTCTCAATTACCTTTCTTTTTGCAAAAGTTTATCACATTTTAGATATTTAAAGAGAGTGAATATTATAAAAAGGTAAATAATATCTACCTATAAAACGAGTTCACACTTTTTTTTTTTTTTGCCAAGATACTTGAGTGGAAGGGGGTGCTGAGTAATTCTAACTTGAGTTTCTGGAGGAGCTTGTCTTTTCGTTTTATTTATTTTTTACCACTACTTTGATTATTTTAATTTTAATTTTGGAGACATACCCAGCTATCCTTTGGCTTTATTCTTGCCCAGCTATCCTTTGGCTTTATTCTTGGCTCTTCACTTGGACAGGGCTCAGGGAACCCTATGTGTGCTCCTGATAGAAGCAGGGCCAGCCATACATAATGTAAGTGCCCTACTCACTGTACTATCTCTCTAACCACTAGTTTGATTTTTTTTTCAAAGATGGAATTGAATTTTATTTCTTTTGTAGAAAGAAGCTCCTGTATATTGATGGGATCCCTGTAATCTCCTAATGCCTATATTACTGAACTGTGGGGGGTCTCTGTGTACAGCCAATATGTCAGATTTTGGGGCTGCTTTGTTTTTCTTGTTCAATTCTTCACATATTTATGGATTTTTAGATGTAAGGTCTCTCCTGATGGTTGGTTTGCTGCCAACTTGAGAAGGGAGCTGCTGATATTCTATTGAAGTTCAGAACACCTAAAAGAGCTTTCTCTTAAGTCTCCTGTCCCTCTCACGTTGATTAATGGATAGTACCCGAGTGTGCCTTAAATAGGTTTCTTAAACATCCCTGCTTTCTCGCTAGCTTTCAGATGACTCTCTTGCACTTTCTCATCTCTTCTAGTCTGTCCATATACTTTGATAATATATCCAGGCACTAAAATAAGTATATTAGAGGAAAATGGGTGGATTTATCTATAGCCAAGGCTCCTCAGAATAGTTATCTATTCTATCTGTCCATTTGTAGTTTTGACACATTTTTAAGAGTTTTACTAGATTCTCAATGTCCTTAAATGGGTTAATTCTTCCATTGCTTCCACTATACTTTCAACTTTGTTTATTTAAAAAAAAAATTTGATATAACTTTTTTCCTCAGTCTTTTATCTACAAATTGTTTTGTGGGTTTTTTTTTTTTTTTTTTTTTGGGCCACACCCGGCAGTGCTCAGGGGTTACTCCTGGCTGTCTGCTCAGAAATAGCTCCTGGCAGGCACAGGGGACTATATGGGACACCGGGATTCGAACCAACCACCTTTGGTCCTGGATCGGCTGCTTGCAAGGCAAACGCCACTGTGCTATCTCTCCGGGCCCTTATCTACAAATTGTTAAGAAAGTAATCATCTTCCATACTACTATTGCTAATTTCTGCCATCTAGGTTCAAGCTCCTACTATCTTTTTTAAATATTTTCATAATCATTTTCCAATTCTATCTAGCTATCTTTCTCTATCTCTATCTATCCATCCTCTACCTACACACTGATTCCATTTTGTTTTGTTTTTTATTCAGCAGGGTAAAATGTAGAGACAGTGGTTATTTGGGAGCCAGTGCTTTTTTTTTGGGGGGGGGCCACACTCAGTGACACTCAGGGGTTACCCCTGGCTATGCACTCAGAAATTGCTCCCGGCTTGGGGGACCATATGAGACACCGGGGGATCGAACCACGGTCTGTCCAAGGCTAGCACGCAGGCAAGGCAGCACCTTACCTCTAGCGCCACCGCCCGGTCCCAGTGCTTTTAAGAATATGTGCCTCTTATTTATGACTGCTAGATTTTGGAGTTGTTCATTAGTTCTTCTTAGTTTTTAGTTACTATGAGGACTCTTTTTATAGGGGGTATATTTCCCTGGTATATCTTAAATCCCACATTCTAAACCCCATAATTCAAACAACATGAAACAAAAGACAAATGAGAAAAAAAAACAGCAATGCCAGAGGGCCAGAGATGTGACTCAAAATATAGAGTACATATTTTGCATTCCATTTCTATGCTGCTTACCTCTGACCCATATCCTGCACTATGCAGTCTGGTTCCCCACAACAGAGAGGAAAGGATAAAACAAACAAATAAAGCTGGACAGGTGTTAAGGAAGAATTGAATGCAAATGGTTAATCCTCTACTTTTTTAATTTAAATGTTGGCTTGTGATTTATATCATTGATTCCTTGCAACATCAAATTCCATGTTTTACTAACTATCCTGACAGTTTTAAATTTTTCTTCTCTTGGAATGACTTCACATTGGGGCATTATTTGGATTCCATTATTATCCATGAGTGAATATATCTTAATTTGCTCAAAAGAGACATCCCTTTTGTTTGTTTGTTTGTTTTGGGGTCACATACCCAACAGCGTACAGACAAATTGCTCCTGGCAGGCTCAGGGGACCATATAGGTCTGTTCCAGGTGGGCAGCATGCAAGGCAAACATCCTACCGCTGTGCTTTTGCTCTGGCCCAAAAGGAGCATATTATTGCTTTGTTTGTTTGCTATTCATAAGGCATACAAATACTGTCCTCTTCTCGTCTGACAAAAACAAACAAACAAACAAACAAAACAAGGATCTACACCTGATTCCTGGCAATGTTGGAGGACCATGTAGGGTATAAAGAATTGAACCTGCTTCATGTAGTGCAAGTGTCTATACAGTGTACTATCTCTCTGGTTCCTACAGCTATTTATTTATTTAGACAGGTGTGAATCTGTAGTAAAGACAAAAGTAAACTTTTAATTTATATCTTCTCTAAGTCTGTGTGTGTGTGTGTGTGTGTGTGTGTGTGTGTGTGTGTGTGTGTGTGTGTGTGTGATATTTTGGAAGTGTCGCATCCAGCTGTGCTCAGGGCTTATTCCTGGTCCTTCACTCAAGCATCATTCTGATGATATGTGTGTTGCCAGAGATCACATATGGGCCAGCTCATGCAGGGCAAGAGCCTTATCTCTCTAGTCTCTCATTTAAAAAAATTTTTCAGCTTAATAAATACTATTTGGGGGGCCTGAGAGATAGCATGGAGGTAAGGCATTTGCCTTTCATGCAAAAGGTCATCGGTTCGAATCCCGGTGCCCCATATGGTCCCTCGTGCCTGCCAGGAGCAATTTCTGAGCATGGAGCCAGGAGTAACCCTGAGCACTGCCGGGTGTGACCCAAAAACCAAATAAATAAATAAATAAATAAATACTATTTGTTTTTCAAGTTTACTGAACTTCTGAAGTTTCAAAAGATAATGCATGCAGCATGTCTAGCATAGGCAGAATGAACTTTTCAGGCAAAATAAATAAAGGAAAATAAAAACTGGGGAGATGTAGTAATCCGTCCCCAGGAGAGGTTCACTGATGGAGGTAGGGAGAATGAGATCTTTCCCCTCAAGCTCAGAGAACGCATCTACTACCCAGTAACCAGCGGTTCTGAGGTGAACGAGGCAGGAAGAAATCCAAAAGACAGCCAAACTTCCAAAGAAAATAGCTCTTTATTCCTTGCAGAGGTCGAAGCCTCAAACGGCCTGGGTGAAAGCCAGCAAGAGAAAAAAGACCCCCCCCCCTTTCCACAGATCCTTGCTTTTATAACCCAGAATCAGGTACCACCCAATGGTGGAAAGGGAATCAGGTACCACCCTAGGGTGGGGGCAGACTGCCAGGTCACACCCTAGGGTAGGGTACAATCACTGATCAGGGTAGGGTCAGAAATGTTTATACACAACGATTCCAGATCATGATAAGATCAGAAATGTTTACATACACAACAGGGAGACAACATATATGTTCAGAAACCCCAAAGAGGATCAAAAGATGTTAATTGCAAGGTGTCTCTGAAGGTAGAGATAAGAGAAGTAACTGAAGTTCTATGGTCTAGAAATTTCTATCATCTTTCACTTCACGTAGTTAAAAGGTCACACTTCACTTAGATAAAGGGTCAGAAATTTAATTTCTGATCTTTGAAAATACCAAATAGAGTTGAGTGTTTTCTGCCTATGGTGTCTTAGATTCATTCTTAAAATACTGAGGACTTAATCTTCCAAAAAATTAAAAAAAAATCCTCTTATGCCCCAGATCTAGTAATACAAATACATCAGGGTTTATGGGATACAAATCCATATGGTCATCTCACCTACAATAACTACAGGCTTGAAAGAACTCTAGGTATCAACAGCCAGTCACTGCATCCTCTGGTGTTATGTTTCTAAAAACTCCCAGGGTAACCAGAAAAGCCACTGATGCCCTATATAAGATATAACAGGAAGTTCTGGGATCAAGTAAAGGTGTCCAACCCAGACCTAAAGTTGTAGGAGATTGGAGAGATTATTTGGTGGCATGTGGCAAGATTTTACTGATGAAAAAAAACAAAAATATTTAAACAAATATGAAGCAGAGAAGATAATCTGGATCTTCAACAGGCTGAATGCTCATGTAAGGTTTTCCTTTCTCCACTTGTCAATTCTCTTCCTAATAAAACAGCTTCGACACACTTGTTTTTGGATTTATGAAAGTAAGATATGTGGAGAAATTATTATGGACCTTGAGATGATTATAACAATAGCTTTTCAATGAAGTACACAGTCATTGCCCATTTCCAGGGGAACCCTGCCTCATCAGTGAGATCCTGAGTGAGAATGTTGTACCATATATGTGATTGCTTGCGATAGCAACTAGAATGCAGGTCCTCAAATGACAGGTGCAGTTCTTGATGATCCGCCAGAGAAAACTAGAAGTTGAACTTCAGATAGATGAGAGACAAGTGGATAAGAAGAGGAAGCTTTTAGAAAGCACATACACCCATGCAACTATGAACTGAAAAGATTGTATGCTTTGAAAGTAGAAGTGGGTATGGAAAAATTAGCAACTGAATTTACTCAGGCAGGAGCAAGCATGGGAAAAGCAGGAAGAAAGGGAGAAAAAGATGACTAAACAAGCCAAGTGCAGCCAGAGCAGCATTGTCCCTGTGGAGGAGCAAGGAGCTAAGACCAAGAAAAAAAAAATGTTCTAATGAAGACAAAGGAGACTCTCCTGGGGAAACCATAGACATGTGCAGAGCTGTGAGGGGGGTATCTCAACTCCTGAAGACAAGGAGAGAGGACAGGAAGGGAAGGAGAACAGGAGGAAGAAAGGAAAAGAGGGAAGAAGGAAGGGAGGGAGGGAGGAAGGAAGGAGGGA
>PVKC010012942.1:0-23357 GCA_004027635.1 Crocidura indochinensis
GACCTTTGTTAAAAAAAAAAAAAAAAAAAAACTCTGGATTCGACTGCAACAGAATTAAATTTTTCTCCCTTTAATATTGACATTGGCATCTTTGAAATGCAATTTCTGGATTTAAAAAACAAAGAACTGTGGCGCTCAAAATTTGAACGTCTTTGTGCTAATTTAGAAAGATTGGAGAAACACATGTGAACAAGTAGTCTGCTTTGAAAGACCTGGAGAAGGAAGATATGTTGATTTTTAACACCTGGAATAGTATTCTTAACTCATATAGTCAACTAAAAAAGCTAGTGTTTGCTGTTCTTTCCTTGTTCAGGTCTACATATTTATGCAAACAATCATTTTCAAGCATGAATCTTATCAAGAGTAAATTGAGAAACCGCCTCATCGATGAGAACCTGGAATCGTGCCTAAAATGAAAAGCAACAACATACAAAACTGACTTACTCAAACTATCCAAGGAAATGGAAGGCCAATGTTCACAGTAGTGTTTGTGAACTTTGTCAGTCATTGTCAGGATGTAATTTTCTCTACATTGTAAGGCGAATTTTATGGAATTTAACGTTATCAATAAATAGTATCATTCTAAAATTTTTGTTTTATTAGTTGTGTTATTTATTTCCTCCCGACCTATGCAGATGCTTGCATGCAGAATATTTTCAATAAAAAATATTGAAACTAAAAACAGTGTACCATTCTATGGAATTTTCGGTTTTAAAAATGTGGATCTTGGGGCTGCAGAGATAGCATGGAGATAAGGCGTTTGCCTCTCATGCTGAAGGTCAGTGGTTTGAATCCCAGCATCCCATATGGTTCCCTGAGCCTGCCAGGAGCGATTTTTGAGCATAGAGCCAGGAGTGACCCCTGAGCGCTGCCACAAAAAAAAAAAAAAAAAATGTGGCTCTCAAAATAAATTTCAATTGTGGTTTTGGTGAGATTTGGCTCAGTTAAAAAAAAAAGGTTGTGGCCTAATACTTTTTCATGCTTTCAGACTAAATCCTGGTCTTAAAGTTAAAGTGTTACTATTTCTGTAACAATCAGAAATCGCATCATCAAAGAAGGATTGAAAAGGTAATCTAGCTGAGATTCCAGAAAATGAGTGAGTTTAGCTGCCATCTAGTTGTGTTTGGTGAGAGTCTGTTAAGATTTCACGATGCTCTATGTGAACAGATGCACAAAGGTCGGAACATTGGGTGGTAAACCTTGTTCTAGGTCCCGGCCTTGCAAAGATTAATAAGACTCTGCTCTTCCTGGACAGTTCTCTGTGCTCTGGGACACAGATGGTGAATAAACTATGCGAAGTGTGTGGAGCAATGACTCTGAAGGACCACGGAAAGGAAGTTTGGTGGTGATTAAAGAAGGAAGCAACAATTTTGTTTATAATTTTTTATGCCGGGTCTGAATGATAGCACAGTGGGTAGAATGTTTGCCTTGCATGCAGCCAACCTGAGACCAACCTAGGTTCAATCTCCAGCATCACATTGCCCCCCACACCCAAGTCTGCCTGGAAGGATATATGAGCACAGTTCCAGGGGTAACCCATGAAAACCAGTGTGTGGCCCAAAACGAAAAACAAAAATAAAAAAGACATTAATTTTCCATGTCATATCACATCACATCACATGACATTCCCTAAATCAAGCAACAGAAAGCATTTGAATTATGTATGCATGTAGACACATACATATATATGCACATACCAAATAGCATTAAAGAACATTTCAGGATTTAGCAAGATATATAAAGTCTCATTTGTTAATGGAGAATAAAAATTGAATATTCATTTGACAAAGGAGCAAGAAATCCTAAGTGGAAAGGGAAAACCTCTTCAACAAGTGGTGCTGGAAGAACTGGTTAGCCACTTGCAAAAAAGCGAACATAGACCCCCCAGTTAACATCATGTATGAAGGTAAAATCCAAATGGGTTAAAGACCTTGATATCAGACGTGATACCATAAGGTATATAGAACAACACATCGGTAAAACACTCCATGACATTGAGACTAACAGATCTTCAAGAAGTAAACTGCACTTTCCAAACAAGTGGAAGCAGAGATCAACAGATGGGAATTCATTAAGCTGAGAAGCTTCTGCACCTCAAAAGAAATAGTGCCCAGGATATGAGTCACCCACAGAGTGGGAGAAACTATTCGCCCAACATCCATCATATAAGGGGCTAATATCCAAAATATTCAGGACACTGACAGAACTTTACAAGAAAAAAAACATCTAATCCCATCAAAAAATGGGGAGAAGAAATGAACAGACATTTTGATAAAAATGAAATACAAATGGCCAAAAGGCACATGAAAAAATCCTCATCACTAGTCATCATGGAGATGCAAGTCAAAACAATGATGAGATACCACCTCACACCACAGAGATTGGCCCACATCACAAAGAATGAGAATAATCAGTGCTGGTGGGGATGTGGAGAGAAAGGAACTCTTATCCACAGCTGGTTGGAATGCCATCTAGTCCAACCTCTATGGAAAGCAATATGGAGATTCCTCCAAAATCTGGCAATTGAGCTCCCATTCGACCCAGCTATTCCACTCCTAGAGATATACCCTAAGAACACAAGAATACAATACAAAAACCCCTTCCTCACACCTATATTTATTGCAGCACTATTTACAATAGCCAGGCTCTGGAAACAACCAAGATACCCTTCAACAGACGAATGGCTGAGGTACATATACACAATGGAATATTATGCAGCAATCAGGAGAGATGAAGTCATGAAATTTTCGTATACATGGATGTACATGGAATCTACCATGCTGAGTGAAATAAGTCAGAGGGGGAGAGAGAGAGAGAGAGACGCAGAATAGTCTCATCTATGGGTTTTAAGAAAAATAAAAGTCAGTTTTGCAACAATCCTCAGAGACAATGAGAGGAGGGTTAGAACTTCCAGCTCACTTCATGAAGCTCACCACAAAGAGTGGTGAGTGCAGTTATAGAAATAAGCTATACAGAGAACTACTATAATCTTGTGAATGAATGAGGTAACCGGAAAGCCTGTCTGGAGTACAGGTGGGTGTGGGGTGGGATGGAGGGAGACTTGGGACATTGGTGGTGGGAATGTTGCACTGGTCAAGGGGGTGTTCTTTACATGACCGAAACCTAATCACAATCATATATGTAATCAAGATGTTTAAATAAAGAAAAATGAATATTCATAAATCTCTTGACTACCAATGTATTTCTCTCTTAATACTCTATAGTATATTTTGAATCACTCATGTAGCGCTCAGGGGTTACTCCTGAATCTGTGCTCAGAAATCGCTCCTGGCAGGTTGAGGGACTATATGGGATGTTGAGAATCGAACCCAGGTCCATCCTAGGTCGAGCACATGCAAGGCAAATGCCCTACCACTGTGTTATCTCTCCAGTCCCCTATTCTACATATTTTGAAAGAAAATTTAATGTCAATCAAAAGACCATTGTTGTAGTTCTATCAGTACAAATCCTAGATTCTGAGTTTTATGAAGTAGGATATTTGTCTTTTTTGCTTTCAAATATCTCCCTAAATCTTTAACTGCATGTTTCTGGATCTTTGCTTTGGTCTCCCTAAATGGAAATCAGCACTATCATCATCCTCTCTATGTCTGTTTGAATTTAGTAAAGATTAAAAGAGAAAGTAAAAGGAAGCACAATCATCTTAAATCAACAATTATTTCTGCAGGGTCAACTTAAATGCCTTTAGCTCAAATCATAGAGGATAAGTATCTCACTATTAAAAATTGCTTTTTTAATAAAGCAAACAATGATTTTCTCTTGAATAAAATTTATGAGCATTCTAGGTACATAGAGACATAAAGAACATTACCTTGAATTCTTCCTTTCCTTTGGTGGCTGTGACTTACCAAGTCCTAAGATATTACTTGAGTCATGTTAGAAGGTGGTGTTGATGTAAATATCCTGTGTTTATTCATACACATGTTTTTTAGTTGAGTGTTTGTTATTAAGAGGAATTGTTAAAGATCTCATTTAAAATAACTTTTATATAGTTAATTCATTTAGTGGTGACTATTTTCAAGGAAATTCTTTAATTGAATAAGTACTATACTTACTGAACAATGTGCCAGGCTTATGTTTAAGCCGGTTTCTCTCCTTTTTCCTCAACCTTTAAAAATCATATTATTGTTATTCCTTTTTATGAATAGAAAGGCTCAGTAGGGGTGATCAACTTATATTAATAGTCAGTAGCATGTGGAGTGTAGAGCCCCTGTGTCTTGTACTATGAACCTATACTTCACTCTGTATCATTGACTATTTAGTGTCTTTAGATTTTAGTTTTAGTGTTCCAGATATATACAAATCTCTTTTTATTATGTTTCAGATATAGACAAAGAGAATTAGTGGAGGAGTTTAGTTAAATATGGAAAATATATTTACCCCATTCTATGTAAATAGTGGTGATTATTTAAAAGTCTGCTTACTTTATACAGACTGTTCTTATTAAAAACAATATTCAAAGTTTTTTTTTGTTTTTTGTTTTTGTTTTTGTTTTGGATTGCACTCAACTATGCTCAGCACTTACTCTTGGCTCTGTGCACAGGGGTCACTCCTGGTGATAGTTAGGGGACCATATGCTGTGCTGGTGATCAAATCAGGTATAACCCTGTGTCAATAACCCTGTGTCATATTATACAATCTCTTCCCCCAATTATTCATTTAATTTATTAAAGTAATGTTAAGGACTATTCAATTTAGGGGTGGGAAAAAAGGACTATTCGATTTAATCTTTTCAAAGTTATGAAAAAATCAAGAGGTTTGCGAAAGCATTGGCATAGCATGAATATGTGTTTAGTTAGATTATAAATTGAATATAATAACCACAGTTTCATGTGAAAATATAGCACCTTTAAACTGGAATTCTTTCAGGCTGGGTGTTAGAATTTTTATTTTGACTGATTCGAGGTAACAGTATCTTCCTTAATTCTTACAGCTTTGTCAAAATAGCACTAGATTAAGATGAAATGCCAGCCTATGTTTTGGAACATAAATGTTTGTAGGGTTTTTATAATCACCATATATTGCGGATTTACTATACTTATGTTATTATACGATTTAATGAGAAACTACTTGCTTGTTCACTCAACAAACACTTGGTGGAGTTACTATATACCTTGAACTGTTCTAGGTAACAGATGTCTTAAACAACAAATAAAGTCCTATATTTGTTCGGTGTATATTCTACAAAAAAAAGAAAAATGGTTTTTAAAGTCTGAATAGAGATCAGTAATTCACTACTCTGCAATAAATACATAAGTTAATGATTGAATTGCTTCAAGAATAATGTCCAGTTTACAAGAGAGAATGAGCTTACCATAATGAAAAGATGCCATGGGACTGGAGCACACAAAGGGTAGGCATTTACCTTGCAAGCAGCCAACTTGGTTTCAATCCTCAGTATCCCATATGGTCCCCTGAGTCTGCCAGGAGTGATTCTTGAGCATAGAGCCAAAAAGGGAGACCTAAGACTATAGTGGAGGGAAGTATAAGGTCTGGGGTAAAGTGTGGTATTAAAATGTTGTATGCATGAAATCATTCACAAACAGGATTTTGAATCACAATGCTTTGAAAAACAACAACAACAACAACAAAAAAACAGAAATAAGGAGAAGGATATTCTGAGAAATAGGAAATAAAGCCAGAGATGGGAGAGAAAGAGAATACTTAGGTAACAACTGGCAATTTATTTTGAAGTATAATAATACCAACTTGAAGGGGCCATTATGAGTCCAGTTGTAAAAATATTATAATTAATGGAAATGTAATGGGCCTTTCACAAATTGCATTTACCATCATACAAGGAAATTTACAACTACAGTCTCTGGGCTAAAAAAAATGAGCTATAGTAGCAACATGATTAATTTAAAGGTGGATGTTTGGAAATTTAAAATGAAATAAGTCATTTCCAATGACCTTCCATTTCAAAGAAATTAAAAACCTGTGCGTAAAGTAAATTTAAAATCTGAATTCCTCAGTGATTGTCTTGTGTTAGGTTATTAAAGCTATACTGCCAATTGTAAAAATCAACTTTTATTCTGATTTTGTTATAGCCAATAGCTCATATAATAGGTTTAAAACTTTATCCTGGAGTGTTTTATTTGTGCCTAGTTAATGCATAGAATATAAAATGCTATTTTTGTTTCATTTTGAAATGAACATTTTTCTATTTTCACAGTTGGAAACTATGATTGATCTTTTTATAATGAGACCTAAATTCAAAGCTTCTAATTCTCCTTTATTTATGCATCCAACCTTGGGGATACTAAGGGGTATATAAAAGAAGTCAGATAAAATCATCTTAAAAGTGATACTGGACTCACCTCTTTCTTTCATTGATGCAGGAGATAATTTTCAAACTTTTAGAAACCACACATCTGAGGGATATGAAAATGTGTTTTTCTTACAGCTGCATCATTGAATTTTTGATATATTTAATCCTGAGCTAAAACTATCCTTTTCTCCAACAAATAGTTTATCATGCATTTCTTACATACTATCTACTATTCTGTTTCAAGAGATTTAGTTTAACCCGAGAAAGTCCATTCTTTGTAGAGAATAAATGTTACCCCCCCCCAAAAAAACTGGACTAATAATAAAATAGATAAACCCAATAGTCTTAACTACCTTGTCCAAATTCTCTTTCATTGGCACAATTGTCAGTTTCTTAAGATCGGTCACTGAGAGTGTTTGCACCATGGGACTAAATACTATACAAAAGTTTCTCTTTTTTGGGGGGGGGGGTCACACCCTGTGGTGCTCAAGGGTTACTCCTGGCTCTAGGCTCAGAAATTGCTCCTGACTGGTTCAGGGGACCATATGGGGTGCCAGGCTGGGTGCAAGGCAAACGTCCTATCGCTGTGCTATCTGTTTGGCCCCTATACAAAAGTTTCTTTTCTTTTTCTGGAAACTTGCCGCTACTCAGTGATTAAACATAGTGCACCTCAAAGTATCTAAATAAAATAAAAGAGAAAGTTGTGAAATATGCAGCCAGAATTCGGAACCTCCTGAAGAATGATCAGAAAATCTATGACAATGATTGTTGGAAATGATCACTCTAGACAAAAAGTGGTGTTGAAATGAGGTTAAGTAAAATGCATGCTATTGAGAGAGGGGGTCAAATGTTTGCCACAGAGGCAGGCAGGTGAGAGGGGAGAGGTGGGGGTGAGAAGGAATCTGGGGACATTGGTGGTGGGAAATGTGCACTGGTTAGGGATATTGGACATTTCTGACTAAAAATCATGAACAACTTTGTAACTGTGTATCTCTTGGTAGTCCAGTTAAAGCATTTATTTATAAATTTTAAAAAAGCAAATGAAACAGGCCTTTATGGAAAAAACTTGATTTTTGTTTTGTTTGGTGCTATGCTATTGGGTTACTGATCCTCCCCTAATTAATATTTGTACTCCACCCTAGGGTATGATCTGGTAATGGTATATTGGATTATTCCCTACTTGGTATTTTTCTCCCACCCTAGGGTGGGACCTGATTCTTGTCGATAAAAGCAGGGGTCTGAGGAAGGCAGAGACTCTTTCTTTGTTGTTCTTCCACTGAGCAGTGTTCCATTTTAGGAGCAGAAAGCTCGGTTGAATTCCTGGATTTCCTGAACCCATTCTGTACCACTTTACTGTTTGAATTACTTACTGCGTCGACGTTTGCTTCCAAACCTGCATCTCACCAGACCCTCATTTTGGAGCCATAGGCTCCACTAACAGATGCCCCACTAACACTACGCCTGGTTTATTCCAAGCTTTGCACTGAGGGATCACTCCTAAAAAGGCATGGGAGTGGGGAACAATGAGTGTTGCCAAGGATTAAACAGGACAAGTTCCCTACCTATTGTTCTCTCTCTTTGCCCCCCCCCCGCAACCCCACAAATTTAATTACCTTATCTATGCTTGAACTTGATATAATATTGGCAAGAAATTGGGCCTGGGATAGAGTGATAAGTAGAAGGCATTTATTTTATCTTGAGAAGATTGCAAAAATAATCAGAAAGAAAGTGTATCGGTTTCATTATAAAAAATCAAGAAATGATTTATTCATCAAAGTAAATCACACCATAAATATGTCTATGGCACCGCAGAAAAACAAGAATCCCTTGATTCTGTGGATGCATCCTGAGATAATTTGTGTTCACTTTTAGAAAAAACAATTATCTTTCTCCCTTTATATAGATAATAAACTTTATACTTTTGAGCAGAAAGCTACTTTTCAAAAATTGAATCAAAATATAGTTAAGCAACTGAGCCGAGGCATTCTAAGAAAGTTTATGAGGAACCAATGAGAAAGGAGAAACAGAATGAATGCATCTTTAGCTGTGTTCATGTTTGCAAATCTTAATATATAGGATATACTTGTCTTGGGTTGTTTTATTATTTGACTATGGGAGGAAGGTGATGCTCATGGGACTCGTGGGCTACTCCAAAGCATACCTGGCTGGTGGTTTAATGCTAAAGCCCAAGAATTCATGCTACTAGGGACTTGCCATGATGGACCAACCAGGGCCATCTTGGTGGTGCTGAGAGGTCTCCAGTACACCCTCCATCCACCATAGTGCTGAGTAGGGCTATGTGGTGCCAGAAATGTATCTCCAGCATATGCTGTCATTTATACCACTGAACCCCAATTGCTGTTCTATCTCCCACCCCAATTTTATTTTACTTTGTGACTTTTTAACAGAAGTTACATTTTATTTAACATTATCCAGTTTGAGTTACCTATCATAGGCTATATTATGCATTATGTCAAATTATATTCTTCATCATAGAATTTTTTTCTCCAATATTCTTGAAAGCATAGTGATTTACAATGCTGTGAAGTACAGAGTACCAGGCCTACATTGTTCCATCTCTAAACCCACCACCAGTGTAAGTATCCTTCCACCAATGTCTTAAGGTTCTCTTCATCTGTCTACCTTTCTGGTAAACTCATTTAAAAATATTACTATACTTTGGATCACATCTAAGTAGTGTCACCACTTGTGATTCTGAAGTACACAGTTCCCTTAGCTCACTACCATAAAAACATCCAAGATCTCAGGCTTACCTTCAGACTATCCCTGGATCTTTTTCCTTCTACCTGGCATTCTTGGTTCTGTAGTCCAGGGCCAAGTGTTTATCTGGATTTGATCCTTCCTTTCCCTTGTCTTATTTCTCTATATACCACAGATAAGTAAGACCATCCTGTTCTTTCCCCCACTGACTTGCTTCACTTAACAGGATAGCCTCCAGTTTCATTCAAGATGTGGTAAACTACTTAATTTCTATATGGTAGAATTGATCGCTTTCAACTAAAAAATGCCCACCTCTTTCCATAATCCTTGAAAGTAGACAGTAACAATGATTATGAGTTGCTAGTGATTTTAGCTTCATAAACAAAAGTTTATGTTTTTTTTCTTAACCAGCATCTCAATTGCTGCTCTCATCTTTTAAATCTATTGAATTTATACTTAGATACGTTTAATGCTCTGAAATGAAGTATATTAGAGAAAAAAATATATGGGTTAACTCCACAGATAAAATCACAGTTCAGAAATTGAGGTTGCTACAGACTTTACTACAGAAGTGTTGAGAGCATAATTTTTGTCAGTTTAAAAGGAAAATATGACATTGGTAGGGACACCAAAATAGTTCCAAACTCTCTTGTTTATCCTCAAATGTGCTAAAGCAAATTATGGTATTGTTTTTTTTTATAAATTTGTGATTAAGTGTATTTCTGGGTCCAATCAAATGCATAAAGTATCTTTTCTTTTTAAAACTATCATTGGAGTTGGATTAAATTTCTCCCTGTCATCCTATCTTCCTTCCCTGCCTTTCTTGTTCTATATGGACTTTATTATCCTCTACACACATCTTTCTAAAGCTTCTTACATCTTCTTATAACATTCCTGACTCTAGAGTTAAGCAGGGGAGATCTACATCCTAAAATACTTCGAAAAAAAATATTTCTGAGGGGGCCGGGCAGTGGCGCTCGAGATAAGGTGTCTGTGCTAACTTAGGACGGACCGCGGTTCAATCCCCTGGTTCCCCATATGGTCCCCCATGCCTGCAGGAGCGACTTCTGAGCGAATAGCCAGGAGTAACCCCTGAGCGTCACTGGGTGTGGCCCAAAAACCAATATATATATTTCTGAAGAAAAAAAAACTATGTTTCAAAAATTCTTAATTTTACTGTTTGTTCAAAGCATTTAGTCAAAAAAATAAATCTAATATGACTTAATGTGATATCTTAAGAATTCAAACAGAATAAGAATCAGACAAATGAAGAGTATCCTCAGGTTTTATCACCTAAAATTTTGCATAGATCAATAGAAGCAAATCAAGTTGCATAGCAGTTTACCTAAATCTTTTTTTTAATTATGAGAACATGATACAAAGAAAGAGGACAAGGCAAAGTTACAGTGGAAGGACAATCACACATAGGCAGAGTGCATGACTGGTGTTGGTTTCAAAGTCTCTGGGTGCCCAATCGCCCGGCTCGACTGGCCCCACGTGGGTCGGGTGAGGCCATCCTACCAGCGTTGCTCCTGAGGTTTCTTGTTCAGAGTGGCTTGGCAGGAAAGAAGCAGAGGAAAGGCAGAGCGCCTTCTTGATCTTGGTTTTAAAGTCTCTGGGTACCCAATCGCCCAGCTCGATTGACCCCACGTGGGTCGGGTGAAGCCATCTTACCAGCGCTGGTCCCAAGGTTTCTTGTTCAGTGCGGCTCGGCAGGAGAGAAGCAGAGGAAAGCCAGTTTACCTAAATCTTAAATCAAGGCGATGTTAACTAAATAGAGTAAGCAATTTTTCTTTTAATTTATGGCAAGTAAGTAAACTCCTTATTAAACATATTACACAACTTATGTATATTCTTTATTTCACAAAGTATTTTTGTATTGAAACTTTAAATGTAAGATAACGTACATGGAAATAGTTCTCAAAGTATACTAGAAATGCCTGCTTTCATTACAAACCAATTTTTAACAATGATTTTGTATTGTCTTTCAAAAATACACACAAAGATATATATATATATACATATATATATATATACAGCTACATGAACACATACATGTGCATTTCTCCTTTATAAAAATTCAAATAGCAGGCTTGCCCTTCCAGTCCATGTTGTCCCTTGCACAGTACTTATCTATTTTTTGCTTGCCTATTTTCACTCTGAAGAAGTCCGTGTTCTATCATAAATATACACTTATCCCTTTCTCTTCCATCACTTATTTCTAAAAACATAGTTCAATATAAATGACCTTGTTTCAATCTATAACTCTAATCAAAAAATGGGGAGAGGAAATGAATAGACACTTCTCTGAGAAAGACCAATTCATGGTCAATAGGGACATGAAAAAATGTTCATCATGACATACTTTTAGAGAAAGCCAAATCAAGAAAACAATGAGCCTACTTATGTCAGTGAGAGTGACATCTGTCAAAATAGTCTCTAATGGTTTATATCTAATAAATCAATACCCATTCTTATGTTAAGTTTTGTTTTAATGAGTCTACAAATTAGAAATCTGTAAAGAAACTGAGGAACGTCCCATGGAAAGACTTCTTAGATTTGGTTTATAGAGGCTGTCATTTGCTAAGACCTATTTGGCTTTGAGAAAGATAAACTGTAATTAAAATAACCATAGTATACAATTTTGTAAAAAAGTGAGCAGAGACCCATGTTGAATCAAACATTGAAGAATTTTCTGCTCTTGAGTTGATCGATAGAGCGTTAGCCATATTCACTTTATTGAGAAGTTCCTTCCAGTAAGAAATGGATACTGAGTGATTTTGTGACTGACTCCACTACAACTCAAAGTAAATGCTAGTGAACTCTCCCAGTTTTTAGTGACCTCAATTTTTTTCTGGAGCAATGAGCTTTGAGAAACATTATCCTTTACATCCTAGCTATACAAGAAAAATGGAAGCAGCAGAAAATAATCAATATTTTCTAACCAGGATTTTTGAACATGGCTCTCACATGTGTAAATCATTACTTGCTAATTCTTAATTTTAATAACTATCCCTTAATAAGGTATATTGGGCTAATGAAAATACCCAGTTTGACATTGATTTTGATTCCTATGTGACAAATTTGACTTACTAAATAATTGTATGCCACTTATGGATCGGTGTATGCAGAGAAAAATATGATTCTGAAAAAATCAGGACAGTATTGATAATGACATATGTGTACTTGCATATGTAGCCTCCACCTGAATGTGCTTCTTCAGAGTAAAAATGAAATGTAACAATATTTTGAACAAGAATGATAGATAAGTAATATTGATTCTAACAAGCAGTGGAAAATGAAATACAGAGAGGTTATATAAATTACTTGAATTTTCCTAGCAAATAATATTGCTTGGATTCAAAGATGACAATTTGTTCACTTGTATACTATGGTTTTAAATTTTATAAGCAGAAGTACAATTTTTGATTTGCCATGGTATGCTCATTCCTTGACATATAATCAATGCAAAATAAATACAAATGGGTTGCTACAGAGGAGTGGCTGATCTATACTTTCTAGAAAAGAAACTTTATTTAAATATATTATATACTGAAAACTTGCTTCAATGGTAGTCATTGCTTACTTACTTTATACAAGGTATTTAATCTACTGTGTTCAATGGATATTTGTTGTTGCTGATTTTGGGACCACACCCAGTGATGCTCAAGGGTTACTTCTGGCTATGCACGCAGAAATTGCTATTGGCTTGGGGGACCATATGGGACGCCAGGGGAATGAACCACAGTCCTTCTTGGGTCAGCCATATGCAAGGCAAATGTTGTGCTATCACTCCGGCCCCTCCAATTGATATTTTTAAGAAAAAGATAAAATTGTGGTCTCTCAAAGTTGAAAAAAAAGCTATCAAAATTTTACTGAAAAAGGTGAGGTATGTAGTTATCACAACATACATTGTACTAAATATCATATAAAACATGGAAGCATTAATTAAAGAGATGTCTTTTGAAAAAATAATTTCTGTATTCAAGCACCATGGTTACAAAAATGTTTGTTGTTGGGTTTCAGTCGTAGAATATAAGCACCCTTCACCCATTGTTACTTTCTTGCCAACAGTGCTGCCCATTTCCCTCCTTCTTCAACCCCTGCCTGTCTTTAGGACAAGCATTCAATTTCTCTCACACTGTCATTGTCAGGGTAGTTGTTAGTTCAGTTATTTCTATAACTGCACTGACCAATCTTTATGGTAAGCTTCATACCATCGTCTGGACCTTCTGGCCCTCATCTCTATTATCTCTGGGTATTATTACCATACTGTTTTTCATTTTCCTTAATCCTCACATATAAGTAAGACTGTCACCACAGTTTAAGAAAAGGTAAAATTGGAAGACCCTATGGGTTCTACCAGCACAGATGGCTGAGAAAAGACCTCAAAGACAGGTTGCTTCTTTGTAAAGTGAGGGTGGTGTTTCTCAAGCTTAGTAATAGTTGCAAACATTTATTTGGCCTAATAAGAATCTCTCTGCTACTATTCTAATTATGTATATAATTGAGCATTAAACTACAGATAACAAAATAAGTAGGGTAAATATGGACTTGATTAAATATCACTTTACCTAAGAAAATCATCATCAAGATAAGCATAAAATTAACTTTGTAATCCTCAAAGTGAAGTTATTCTTTTAAAAGATGTTCTGTATCTTTAAGCAGGTTGCTCACTCAGGATGAAAGAAACCCTTCAGAGGAATACCTTGAAAACTTACTAATCTTGATCCCAGAGAAGTCTCTGATTAAACTCACCTCTATCTTTTAATTGGAGTTTAATATTCAGAAGGTTTGCAACACTTATAAACCAAACAATATGTATTAATAAGCTTTTTGCTAAAAACAAAGTACAATTTTTAAACCCTTCAGAGAAGCAGATGCAGGTGCTCTCACATAAAATTCATGTTTAAATACATCAATGTACAATTCAATAAGGAACACAATTCTGATTCACCCCCCACAAATGAGTGTGAATTTGTCATTCACCAAACCCTGTGCCCACTTTCCTGGGAATCCTTAGGATTCCCTGTAGTGTCCAGACCAAGACACCCATGACACTATTCTATGTCTATCTCTCTTCCTCTGACTCATTTTACTCAGTTTCCAAGACTTTGTTTTTTTCTAACAGCTGCATAGTATTCCATTGTATTGATGTACTAGCGTTGTTTTTGTTTGTTTGTTTGTTTTTAGCCAATGATCTACTGTTTGGCACCTGAGTTATTTCCAGCTTCTGGCTATTGTAAATAGTGCTGCAATGGACATAGGAGTTCAGAGAATGTTTTTGTATTGTGGTTTTCTGTTCCTAGAAATGGTATATCCCAAGGAGTGATATTAGTGGATCATGTGGGTCTTAATTTCCAGGTTTGGGAAATATCTAAATTGTTTCCCAATAAAGCTGGACTAGACTGCATTCCAACCAGCAGTGAATGTGAGTTCCTTTCTTCCTACATCCATGCAGCAGCATTTTTTTGTTCTTTATGAACTGCGGTGTGAGATCATACCTCATTATTGTTTTGGTTTCCATCTCCCAAGCAGATGGCTTTGTGCTAGAACTTTAAAAACAGCAGAATTTTCAGTGAGATAAATGCAGTGTGTATTGCCTTTATTGGGAAGGCAAGACTACATAAAAGAAAAAGAAAAGAAAGAAAGAAAGAGAAAGAAAGAAAGAAAGAAAGAAAGAAAGAAAGAAAGAAAGAAAGAAAGAAAGAAAGAAAGAAAGAAAGAAAGAAAGAAAGAAAGAAAGAAAGAAAGAAAGAAAGAAATAGAAAGAAAAAATA
Organism: Crocidura indochinensis; assembly: GCA_004027635.1. NCBI lineage: Eukaryota > Metazoa > Chordata > Mammalia > Eulipotyphla > Soricidae > Crocidura > Crocidura indochinensis. Next base: position 14,791 of record PVKC010012942.1, read on the forward strand.
AAACAACCAAACTAAAACAACAAAGATCATTTTGGATGGGGATAGAACTGAAATCTATTCCAGCTGAATTTAACAGAAATACACCAAATCAGGAAATAACAGCTTGTTTTTTATTTTTAAAATATGATTCCAGAACATGGCTGGAACATAGAAGGAAGGTGAAAGCAACGAACAGTTAAACATAGAACCTGGTATGGAAGGGCTAGAGTTGGTACTGTGGAGATATTGGTCATCACCTAAGGAATTTCCTCTCAACTTTCATGAGGGTGAAGGTGACAAGAAGTACAAGAAGTACCTAAATAGTTGATTCAAAATTCTTTTCAATACAAATTCTTAATAGATAAAACAATAGAAATGAAAGTTTTATTAATTTACAATGTTTTGTCACATGAAGAGAATCCATTCCTGCTAAGACGAAGAAAACAGGCTGTTTCACTAAATTGTAGAGTGGTTGGCTGCTTGGATAGTGCCTAATGCTATTTTCTTAATTGACATAGAAGACATTAACCAAAAAAATACACCTGCTTGTGTAGCCAATGGTAAGAAGTAAAAGTCTTGATGCGGGCAGCGGAGCCTGGGACAATAGCCCAGACTGGGGGATGCGGGTGAAGCCTGGAAGGGGCGTTGGGGTGAGCCATGTGGGCGGTGGAGCGTGGGACAATAGCCCAGACCGGGGACTCAGGTGAAGCCTGGAAGGGGCGCAGGTGTGATCCCACATGGGCAGCGAAGCCCAGGACAAACGACCAGTCTTGGGGACACAGTGAGGTTGGGAAGGAGGCGCCGGGAAGTGTACGAGCGGGCTGCTGGAGTGACATGTAACAGACACCCCAGAAAGACCCTGAGTCCTGTGAGAGGCCAGAGGGAGCTCAACAACTTTCACCAACTGCCCAACGTGGCATAGGCAACCCGGGGGGACAATAAGCCAGGAGGAACAGTGGCCAGAGACCCAAGAAGCAAGCACAGTCTGACTCCCAAGTGGGGGAGGTGAGTCATCTAGACTCAACAGTGCCCATTGACACTGTGGTCAGGAGCGGAACTGCACTGTCTGGTTTGAAAGGGAGGTGAAGGACCAGGCTTGACTGGAGGACATGGGAGGAGCCAGGCCTCAACAGCATACCCACCAGGAGCAGTACTCCAGAGAAGGGACCCAGGCCCAAAACACAGGAGGCAAAAGTAGCCTGAATACAGAAGGCACAGCACTCTAAGCCACATCAATACACACAAAGGAATATGGGTAGATCAAGGAAGACACTGAGTTCAGGGGATTTGGAAAGGATCTCAAATAAATTTCCAAGTCCCCCAAAACGCACAGACCCAACAGAAGACCTTAAAGTAGCCATGAGGAATGAAATGCAAGATAGATTAAAGGAAATGAGAAAAAAATTAGCCAGTGAATATACAAAGACCTTGGACAAAAAAAATCAACCAACTAAAAGAAGAATTGTCACAAAATATGAGAATCTCCATGCAAAGAGAATTAGAGGAATTACATAAAACCGTAGAAAGCCAGAAGAGCAGAATTGATAGTTAGAGAATCACATAGAACAACTCAAAGATAAAATGCAAACAGAAGGCAACAAAGAAGCCAACAAAGAAATAGAAGATAAAGCACTGGAAGTAAAAGTCCAGTACTTAATGAACAAAGACAAAAGAAACAATCTAAGAATTGTAGGCATGCCAGAAGGAGAGAAAACAGGAAAAGGGGAAGAACAATTAGTCAGAAGAATAATAGAAGAGAACTTTCCCACCCTCTGGAAAGATACATCTGAGCAAATCCGGGAGGTGAAAAGAATCCCCAACAAAATAGACCCTAACAAACCAACCCCAAGACACATAGTAATTCAAATGGCAAGAAACAAGGAGAAAGGTGATCTACTTAAAGCAATAAGGGAGAAAAAACACTGACATACAAAGGAAGGAACATTAGAATCAAACCAGATCTCCCCTATGAAATACTTCAAGCAAAAAGACAGTGGAATGACATATTTAAACAACTGAATGAAAAAAACATTCAGCCTAGAGTCCAATATCCAGCTAAACTCTCATTCACATGGGAAGGTAGACTAAAATCATTCTCAAACAAAAATGATCTTGCATTATTTGCACAAACAAAACCGATCCTAAATGAACTAATCAGAGATGAATTACACAATCCAAACCCCTGATTGTAACAAAAAACAACCTAAACAACACAATTGCCAACAGCCTTCTCTGTCAATAATCTCCTTAAACGTTAATGGACTAAACTCTCCCATTAAACGACACGTAACAGAGAACTGGATTAGAAAACATAAACCAGATTTTTGCTGCCTACAAGAAACACACCTACAGGGGCCCAGGAGATAGCATGGAGGTAAGACGTTTACCTTTCATGCAAAAGGTCATCGGTTCAAATCCCGGTGCCCCATATGGTCCCCCATGCCTGCCAGGAGCAATTTCTGAGCATGGAGTCAGGAGTAACCCCTGAGCACTGCCGGGTGTGACCCAAAAACCAAAAAAAAGAAACACACCTACAAGTACAAGATAGGCACGGGCTTAGAATAAAAGGATGGAAATCAATCATCCAGGCCAATGGAAATTAAAAAAAAGCAGGGATGGCCATTCTGATATCAGACCAAATTGCATTCAACCTCAAGAAAGTGATCAGAGACAAAGAGGGTCACTACTTACTGATCAGGGGTACACTAGACCAAGAAGTCCTAACACTGGTTAATATATATGCACCTAATGCAGAGCCAGCAAAATATGTATGGCAACTACTTGCAAAAATGGAAAAACATATGAAAGGAAATGTGATAATACTTGGAGATATTAATACTCCACTATCACCACTGGACAGATCCACCAGACAGAAAACTAACAAAGAAATAAGAGTCCTAAATGGAAAACTAGATGAACTAGGACTAATAGACTTATACAGGACCCTCCACCCCCAGAAAGCAGAATACACATTCTTCTCAAGCCCACATGGAACCTTCTCCAGAATAGATCATGCTTTAGGATGCAAGTCTAACCTGCATAAAATCACAAAGGTAAGGATCATAAGAAGTACTCTGTCAGATCACTATGCAACAGAGGTCACAATTGACTGTAAAAAGAAGCAATGGAGAAAAATCCAACACCTGGAGATTAAACAACATGCTGCTCAAAAATAGTTGGATCAAAGAGGTACTCAAGGAAGAAATAAAAAGATTTCTTGAGACAAACGACAATGAAGAAACAACTTGTCAAAACTTGTGGGACACAGCAAGAGCAGTTATCAGGGGGAAACTCATAGCAATACAATCCTATGTCAGGAAAGATGAAAATGACAAAATTAGCAGCTTAAAGGACCACCTTAAGGAGCTGGAACAGGGGCCGGGTGGTGGCGCTGGAGGTAAGGTGCCTGCCTTGCCTGCACTAACCTAGGATGAACCGTGACTTGATCCCCCGGTTCCCCATATGGTCCCCTGTGCCTGCCAGGAGCAACTTCTGAGCGAATAGCCAGGAGAAACCCCTAAGCGTCACCGGGTGTGGCCCAAAAACAAAACAAAACAAAGCAAAGCAAAAAAAGGAGCTAGAACAACAGCAACAAAGAAACCCAAACGCAATCAGAGGACAGGAAATAATAAAAACCAGAACAGAAATAAACAACATAGAAACTAAGAAAACAATACAGGAAACCAAAAAGACCAGGAGTTGGTTTTTTGAACGAGTAAACAAGATAGAAAAACCACTGGCAAGACTCACCAAAAAAAGAGGGAAAACATCCAAATAAGCAGGATCACAAATGAAAGGGGAGAGATCAAAACAGAACCCCAAGAAATCCAACACATCATGAGGGCATATTATGAACAACTATACTCAGTTAGACTAGAGAACCCAGAAGAAAGTGGCAGGTTCTTGAAAAAATACCAGCTTCCAAGACTAGAAAAGGATTTAGAAAGCTTAAACAGACCAATCACCTTAGAGGAAATTGAAACATTAATTAAGAAGCTCCCAAGAACAAAACTCCAGGCCCAGATGGCTTTACAGGTGAATTCTATCAAGCATTCCAAGAAGAATTGCTTCCACTGATTCATAGGCTCTTCCAAACCGTTGAAAAGACAGGAATCCTTCCCAATTCCTTCTATGAGGCAAATATCACTCTGATTCCCAAAGAGGGCAAAGATGCAACCAGGAAAGAAAACTACAGTTCAATCTCACTAACGAACACAGAAGCAAAAATACTCAACAAAATCTTAGCAAACCGAATACAGCAATACATCAAAAAGATTATACACCATGACCAAGTGGAGTTCATCCCAGGGATGCAAGGATGGTTCAACATACGTAAATCAGTCAACATCATACACCACATCAATAATAAAAAAGACAAAAATCACATGATTACATCAATCGATGTAGAGAAGGCATTTGATAAAATTCAACACCCTTTCATGCTGAAAATACTAATCAAAATAGGTCTGGAAGGAACCTTTCTCAAGACAGTTACAGCTATCTATGAAAAGCCCATAGCCAACATTATACTTAATGGTGAAAAACTGAAAGCATTTCCACTAAGGTCAGGAACCAGGCAAGGATGCCCACTCTCTCCACTCTTATTCAACATAGTCTTAGAAGTCCTAGCAATAGTAATCAGACAAGAGAAGGAAATCAAAGGAATTCAAATAGGGAAAGAGAAATTCAAACTAGCTCTTTTTGCTGATGACATGATGATATACATGGAGAATCCTAAAGAATCCACAATAAAACTCCTAGAAATAATAAACCAATACAGCAAAGTGGCTGGATACAAAGTCAATACACAAAAGACAGTAACATTTCTCTATACAAATAACGAAGTAGAAGAGAGAGAGATATTAAGACTACAACTCATTTAAAATAGTATCAAAGAACATCAAGTACCTAGGAATCAACCTTACAAGGGAAGTGAAGGACTTATACCTGGCAAACTTCAAAACACTTCAGAAAGAAATTGAAGAGGATCTCGGGAAATGCAAGAACATCCCATGCTCATGGATAGGCAGAATCAACATAGTCAAAATGACTATACTACCCAAACTCCTATATAGATTTAATGCAATCCCCATCCAAATTCAGACTTCATTTTTTAAAGACTTAGAACAATCAATCATGAAATTTATCTGGAACCACAAAAGATGCAGAATAGCCAAACACATACTAAAAAACAAGAAGCTGGGAGGCATCTCCCTACCTACCTAACCTGAAGCTATACTATAAAGCCATAGTGATGAAAACAACATGGTACTGGTGCAAGTACAGATCCTCAGACCAGTGGGTTAGAACAGAATTTACAGACATAAGCCCCCAGACACACAGTCAACTGATATTTGACAAAGGAGCCATGAACCTGAAATGGGACAAAGAAAGTCTTTTCAACAAATGGTGTTGGTACAACTGGAAAACCACATGTAAGAGATTCAAAATTGACCCATACCTCACTCCTTATACAAAAATCAACTCAAAAAGGATCAAAGACCTTGAAATTAGACCCGAATCTATAAAGTTTATAGAGAATAAAATAGGCCGAACATTCGAAGACCTATATATCAAAAAGGTCTTCGAGGATGGAGCACCAATGGCAAAAACTCTAGCTTCAAACATAAACAAATGGGACTACATCAAACTAATAAGCTTCTGCATGGCAAAAGAAACCCTCCTTAAGATAAGAAGACAGTTAACTGACTGGGAAAAAAATCTTTTCACCCATCATATCAGATAAAAGGCTTATTTCCAGACTATACAAAACACTCAGAAAGCTTAGCCCCCCAAAACCAAATAAAGTCATAAAAAATGGGAAGATGAAATGAATAGACACTCCTTGGAGGAAGACCGAAAGATGGTCAACAAACACATGAAAACATGCTCACCTTCACTCATCATTAGGGAAATCCAATTCAAGACAACAATGATGTACCACCTTACACCAGTGAGGATGGCTCACATCATAAAATAATGGGAACAATCTCTATTGGCGGAGATGAGGCATGAAAGGCACTCTCCTCCACTGCTGGTGGGAATGTCGTCTAGTCCAACACCTATGGAGAACAGTCTGAATAGTGCTCAAAGAACTCAGAATTGAGCTACCATTTGACCCAGCAATTGCTTTCCTAGGTATCTACCCCCAAGAGGGAAGGACATTCATCCCAAAGTATGTGTGCACACCACTATTTATCGCAGCCCTCAGTATAATTGCCAGGTCTTGGAACCCACCTCGATGTCCATCAACAGATGAATGGATCATCAAGATTTGGTATCTATACACAATGGAATACTACATGGCAGTCAGAAATGATACAATCACAGACTTTGCAGCAACATGGATGGGCCTAGAACATATTATGTTAAATGAAGTAAGCCAGAAGATGAAAGATAAACACAGAATTATAGCACTATTCTGAAGCACCTAGAACATCCTTATATACAATTAATACTCAACAATCAAATAACAGGAATCATCAGGGTAGAAACTCCAAACACTAGAACAGTCAACATACACCGGAGAGCAATGTCCAAAACACATTAAAGAGGAACATCACAAACTCTTGACTACACACTATACCACAAAAAAAACTAGCAACAGCAGAAACAGCAGCATAGAAAGACCAGGTAAGTTATCAAACTTCTACTCCAAAGGTCCATGATAAGCCTTTAGGGATCTTATACAGGATTACAGGTAAAGGATACCATGGGAAACCACTGACTCCAATGGAAACATTCCAAAAAAATAAGTTTTAATGTCTTAATATTGCTACACTTAAAATAACCTCCCATGGAGTCCAGGAGATAGCATGGAGGTAAGGCGTTTGCCTTTCATGCAAAAAGGTCATCGGTTCGAATCCCAGTGCCCCATATGGTCCCCTGTGCCTGCCAGGAGCAATTTCTGAGCATGGAGCCAGGAGTAATCCCTGAGCACTGCAAAAAACCAAAAAAAAAATAATAATAATAACCTCTCAGCTTTTTTATCCACAAACAGATACAAACGGTGGTCAAACAAACTAAGATTGCATCTCAGGGCTCAATCACGTGAAATACCATACCCAGCTTGAGAGAATGTCTTAAGAAAACTTTTTAACATACCCTTTATCTCTAGGTTATACCTTTAGTTAGGACTGGAAGCACGTGACCACTCAGACCACCGAAGCAGCAACTGTGACCTACAGACTTATACTACAGGCTCCTCTCATCGAACACATTCAAACAAACTAGCATTCCCTCTCTCTTTTCTCTACTCTTCTCACTACTGGTTTCTGTTTTGGTTTTTTGTTTTTATTCTTCTTTTTCATTTCTTCTTATTTTTCCTCTCTTTTTCCTTTTAATTTATTTTCTCTTGTCTTTCCTGCCCCTTCCATATACTTCCCCTTTTCCCCCTCCTTTGAAAATGTGACTTTCCCTTTAACCCTCAATCCCTTCCCAATCCCTCACCTTATTAAAACTCCTCACCCTCAGTTCCTAATCCATTAGGCATCAAGAAGGACCTCCTACACCAGCGAACCAGTACCCAGCACCCAAGCGAAGGGACAACCAGTCAAACCCACACCTCGCCACCTACAAGAAAAGACATCCACCTCCCCTGCTGACTCATACTGAGAGATCATCCTTACCAATCCTTCCTAATGTGGACTGTTACTTGAAACTGGACTTAGCCCTACAAGTATCCCCCCATGCATGAACTCTTCCCAAGTCCTCACTGCCACAAATATTTTTCCAATCTCAAGAAGGTCAGGTTGGGAGATGAAAAAGCACCCGGGAACCCACACACCACAAGAAAATATCAAAAATTCAATGGGGGAAACATATCCTACCATCATAAGCATAAGACCTGTATTACACTACCTCTTTACCTGCTTTTCCCCAAATGCAAGATACTTTCTTGAATCATCTTGTTCTTTAATTAATTTTTTACTTCACTTCTTAAAAATCTTTTTTCTTTTCATATATATATATATATATATATATGCACATAGATTTTTATCTCTATTTTTATCTTTTTGGGGGTGTGATCTGTTTTTGTTCTTGTCTCTCTCCACCCTCAACTGCACCAGCAATATGCACCATTTCTCCATGCAAAGGCACACTAAAAAAAGGGGAAATCTCACTTATAAAAACGAGTTCTTATTTATTAGGGATAAGAACTCATACTCGTTTTCAATACAGGGGTATCTCCTACCTTGAAAATATGTCACAGGGACCCAACTTAGACCCCAGGTGATTAGACACCAACCGTCCAGCCTTGAATTCTGGGTCACAGATATAGAAACAACACAATTCTTCACAACAGCCACAGGAAACAAATTTCAACTGGGACATCCTTAATAGTGCTCGGACACCAACAAGTACCAAACATAATATGATACCCTGACAACGAGGAAAATGGGAACAATTGGACCTAAGAGCAAATTATCCTACCTCACCAGCTAATGATAAGACAAAATCAGAAGACTTATCACCATTTGATCTATCCAATTGCCGAGACCATGATTAACAGATGACTGGCTGATAGAACCATGGCCAGACTGTATGTATCCTGGGACCAAAAAAAAAAAAAAAAAAAAAAAAAAAAA